>CM051017.1:24859873-24862373 GCA_027704905.1 Muraenolepis orangiensis
CCCTGCGACCCGCCGCTGCTGCTGTTCCCCATCTGAGGACACACAGGATCACGCCACTATCACGACCGCAACTACACAACTTACTCTGGCTCTACTCTACACTATTTGTGATTAGCCATTAAAAACACTCGTATTCGTGAAAACGCTGCTGCTACTACTACTACTACTACTACTACTACTACTACTACTACTACTGCTGTCTACTACTGTTACTTCTACTGCTACTACTGTTACTACTACTGCTGTCTACTACTGTTACTTCTACTACTACTACTGTTACTACTACTACTACTACTGCTACTACTACTACTACTACTACTACTACTACTACTACTGTTACTGCTACTACTACTACTACTGTTACTACTACTACTACTGCTGTCTACTACTGTTACTTCTACTACTGTTACTTCTACTACTACTACTACTACTGCTGTCTACTACTGTTACTTCTACTACTACTACTACTACTACTACTACTGCTACTACTACTGTTACTACTACTACTACTACTGTTACTACTACTACTGTCTACTACTACTACTACTACTACTACTACTACTACTGTTACTACTACTACTACTACCGTTACTACTACTGTTACTACTACTGCTACTACTACTTCTACTACTGTCTACTAGTACGACTACTGTTACTACTACTACTTCTACCACTGTCTACTACTACTACTACTAGTTACTACTACCAATACTGTTACTACTACTACTACTACTACCACTACTACTGTTACTACTACTGTCTACTATTACTGTTACTACTGTCTACTACTACAACTACTACCAATACTGTTACTACTACTACTACTACTACTGTTACTACTACTACTACTACTGCTACTACTACTACTGTTACTACTATTACTGGTACTACTACTACTACTATTACTACTACTACTACTACTACTACTACTACTAGTAATACTGTTGCTACTAATACTACTACTACTGTTGCTACTACTACTACTACTGTAACTACTACTACTACTACTTTAACTACTACTACTACTACTACTACTACTGTAACTACTACTACTACAGTAGACAACACGACACTTCGTTAGCTCACTGTTGTTTCCGTGTTGATGAATTAAAAAAGTAAACATACTCCCGGAGGATGTTCGTACCAATGACTACAACAACAGCAGCTTGTTAACGTGTGACTAGAAGTAAATATCAATATTCGTCTTAATTCGTCTTAAGCTCTATGATTCTTACCTGTTATACTTTATTTTAAAAGTCGCAAGGATACAAGGATACTCCTACGCCATGTAGCATGTAGCTGGTAAAGCACACCTCTTCCGCCTCTTCTGTGTGTGTGCGTGTGTGTGTGTGCGTGTGTGTGTGTGCGTGTGTGTGTGTGCGTGTGTGTGTGTGTCCTCTCTCCGACCCCGTAAAGACATTCATTCACAACACGTTTTTAAAACGATCCCTTAAGTTACACGGGTGTTACATACAAGTAACAATAAAGCAAGTAGGGCTTTTCCCTAGTTGCTTTATTGTTACTTGTATGTAACACCCGTGACAATAAAGGAACAATAAAGGTTTTATTGTTACTTGTATGTAACACCCGTAACAATAAAGTAACAATAAAGTAACAATAAAGGTTTTATTGTTACTTGTATGTAACACCCGTAACAATAAAGTAACAATAAAGTAACAATAAAGTAACAATAAAGGTTTTATTGTTACTTGTATGTAACACCCGTAACAATAAAGTAACAATAAAGCAACTAGGGCTTTTAAAAGCAAGCCGAATTACATACCAATGGTCTCTCAAAGCCATGGTCTCAGTTTATCCGGACGGCAAAAACAAGTTAAATTCAAGGGCCACTTGTTGTTGATACATTTGTGGGAATTAAGTGATTTAGTCATCGTTTACGATTAATAATCGTTAACCTTTAGTAGTCGTTGCACGTTTCCATCCTGTATACATTTCGAGTATACAACACATCTTTTGAATCAATATTCCAAATAATAGTAATCATTAAAGCAAACCTTAAATATATCCCTTGTAGGATATGGTGAGAGTGTGTATGCTACCATACCTATACCTCGTATTTTGAATGTGCACCCTCTCCCAAAGTATAGAACCTTGCCATTTAGGTGATCATTGAGAGATTTGACATTCAACAAGGTCAATTTAGACAAGTTCACTTTATTGGCCATTCAAGTGAGTTTTACCTTGAACATGGGGTTGAAAAGTGAGAGATTTGCTCATAATTTGTTATCATAATTGGCACTGGAATTAAAAGATATGAGATGGACGCAATCGCAGATCATCACTACCAGTGTTGAACAGAAGAGGGCGCCCTAGCGTAATAACAGATCAGTTAGAGGTGTACCATCCCAAAGAACACACAGAACGAGCCCACACATGAACGCAGAGATCGCCTCGATGTTGTCGTGACGATGGCCTTTGGTCAAGTTCAACTTCAAGTTCAAGCCTTCATTAAAAAATATATATATCTTCATAACTCCTC
>CM051017.1:24864873-24872373 GCA_027704905.1 Muraenolepis orangiensis
AAATGTATTATAATCATTAAGATAGATAGAAGTCATGTTTTGCTTTCTTTTCTACCAACCTATGACTAAACTGAAGAGGAACCAGTACGGAGATGGTGACGGCCAGAAGCAGCAGGTGAACCCGGTCAGTCAGCTCCTCAGGGGGACGGATCCCTCAGAGATCCCCCAGTCAGCTCCTCAGGGGGACGGATCCCTCAGAGATCCCCCAGTCAGCTCCTCAGGGGGACGGATCCCTCAGAGATCCCCCAGTCAGCTCCTCAGGGGGACGGATCCCTCAGAGATCCCCCAGTCAGCTCCTCAGGGGGACGGATCCCTCAGAGATCCCCCAGTCAGCTCTTCAGGGGGACGGATCCCTCAGAGATCCCCCAGTCAGCTCCTCAGGGGGACGGATCCCTCAGAGATCCCCCAGTCAGCTCCTCAGGGGGACGGATCCCTCAGAGATCCCCCAGTCAGCTCCTCAGGGGGACGGATCCCTCAGAGATCCCCCAGGCTTTCTGGGTGATGGACATCCTTCAGGTCGAGATTTATTTCCCACCCCAGGATCCCCAGACCAAGTGACCGACTGCTCTAAGGCAGAATAGCAGCAGAGTGTTATTTAAATCTAAAATTTTAATCTAAATCTGTAGGATTGAATCCTCTTTATTTTTCAAGATTCAAGATTCAAGATTCAAGATAACTTTATTTATCCTGAGGGAACTTAAGGTGCAACAGTTGAAACAGGGGGAATAAATGCACACAAAAATATACTAAAACCTAAAAGCTAAAAACTAAATAACAACAACTAACTAAACAAAACTAGTAGAAACAAAATATAACTAAATTAACTCTAGATTAAATCTAAATGTATTGATAGATGAATAGATTAATTGCACAATTTACAGTATTATTACAGTAATACGTAGGTATATACAATACACAACAATACGTATAGTGCAAATTGGCAGTAATAAAATATTAATAAATAACTCAGATGAATACTGAAAAAGTGACATGTGAAAAGTGAAATAGAATTGACAGTGCAAAATTACAGTGAAATGTGTTTCTCTGCATTTAACCCTTCCTAGTATGAGGAGCAGTGGGCAGCTAGTGTATATCCAGTATATACTGGATATCCAGGTGGTCTCCGCAGTGCCCAGGAGGCGAACTGGCACCTTTTTCTAAGTACCAGTTGTCACTCCGGTTTCGGGGACTTGAACCGGCGACCCTCCGGTTCCCAAGTCTAAACGAAGGAGAGGGAAGAGCGGGGTAGGGGCAGGGTATGATATATGACTCCAGCTGGGGTGTGTGCACTGCTCATACTGTCACAAATCAAATCAGTGTCACAGGAGAAAAGAACCTCCCAAGGAAATACATAGTACATAGTATATAATATAGTTTGTTACACGTTCAATTTGACTGATAACATTCCAGTGTTCTATGAGTAGCACTACTTGTGTTCCTTTACCTCCTGTTTTTCTTAGAATTGGAGACATTTTATAGAAATATATCCATAAATCAATCGATATCCTCTCTCGCTCTCTGATGGATCATAGGTTAATTAATAAGGTAGGTAAATACATGGGTTAATTAATAAGATCATAGGTTAATACATATTCATGAACAGGCATGAATATGTCTTCCCACAAGCCACACATGGGACAAATAAATGGAATGTTTTGAAATAATTTATTAGGAATCTTAAAAAGTGTTTTTTTAAAGAAAGACAGAAAAAAGGTTACATTATGGTAAAGGATTGTTATTTTTTTTTCAGTGAAGACATCATCAAAAAGGTGAGAACTGCCCCAGTGGACTGCTGCAGTATTACAAGAAAACGCCTTAAAAATCTAAACCCTGGTGTTTTAATAGATTAATAGTGCTTTGTTCTTAGACTGTTCTTTAAAAAAAAAAGAAGAAAAAAAAGGAAAACAAGATTTAACACAATCTGCCAGTGCAACAACTTAGTAGCTCTGGACCAAATCACTTTTGGTCTTTAGTTTAAAGGTCTGTGTGTATTGCTACAGTCGTCTTGTGTCAGCCATCGGCTGTGTAACTGTCAGTGTCAAAAGTGACCGTCTCGGGGCTGAGCGACTAGTACACAACGCGTAGGGTCAGAGACAGTTCCAACCTGTAGCCATTGGAAAGGAAATACATTTCTACTCACAAAATGACATAGACACACAATGTTAATGTAAAGACAAGAGTCTGGTTAAAAATGTTACATGTTTTGCAACTACAGTACCAAATCGTACAATGGTACATGGCACCAAAAAAAATAAAAACAACACAAATTGTATGATCACATATAGCCGCCCACTGGCCCACACACAAACACATATACAGCCTGCAGGCTATCAGTCAGAATCGCTGGTAACTCTGTACAGCTGCTCCTGGTCAGTCCTTCATATTTCATCACATAGTTAAAAATCACATTTCAAAATGACAATGTAAGAAAACAGCATCCCCCTCCCTCCCTCATTCAAAGGAGAGTTTTAACCCCAGAACAACACCACCCACCCCAGCAGAAGAACGGACTCAAACCCAGCCTCCGTCTACTGTATCACGGCCCAATAAACCAGACTGAATTCAGACTGAAATAAGAGAACCCCTCGACTGTTGATGTTTGCCACACTTGCTTTTCAACTCTTCAACTGTAACAAACTTCATGGTTTAACTTTAACTTGTTAACTACTGAAGGGACTCTGTATATGGTCTTACAATTCCTGTCGATCCGATGATACGTAGCCAGTCTGTCAAGGGTTTCTGGAACACGTTCAAGTGGTAATAAAACAAGGAACAATACCATCTGCAGACAGCCCCCCCACCCCCTCCTACCCCCCCCCCCCCTGACCCCTGACCCCAGTTCTATTTACAGTATTTTACAGTATTGCCCAGCACACACAATGTGACTGTCAGTGGGTTTGCTCTATGCTCATAGTTAGCATACTCATCATCGTTAGCATAACAAGGTGTTCAAAAAAAACCTTTTAGAAACATTACAAAAAAAATAGTATTAATCGCAAATCTTCTGTTAAAACGTATCCAGGACTAATGACGGCTGTACAGTGATTCAGCGCACAAAGAGAGCAGCTGAGTTAGGTTTAGCACAGACAATGCTAACCAGCGTTTCAATGTCACTAATCAAACCCAGCCAAAACACATGAGAAATTAGCACAATCGTCACACACACACACACACACACACACACACAGACACACAAAAATAAGACTACACATAAAGCATTTGCACGCATTTCTAATTCATGTCACCATAAACATTTTTCCAAAAATAAAATACATGTTGCTCCTGATTGAACTAATAATTATTATTACTTTGAACATCCCAACAGGATGTAGAGTTAACCGGAAGAAAGGTGATCGGCCTGATCGCCATCCATGGAGGTCATCGATTAGAAGAGGGGGGGGGGGGGGGGGGGGGGGTCCAGCGAGAAGCAGGTCATGTTGTCACACGCCGGAGACAGATCACCATCAGAGTAGCTTCAACTCTGTCCAGTAAACACACGCACACACACACACACACACACACACACACACACACACACACCAATCACTATGGTTATGCATTATTCTGGTTATCCGAAAATGGAAGAAAACATCAAGATAATGTAACATGTAACAACACAACATGACAGGACGTCTTACCTCGAGTTCCTTTAATGGTAGCCATTAGTAAAAGCTGTAGCAATCAAAGGCCCCTGAGGATGAGATGAGCGGGGAAGTTTAAGGCTATAGTATTGGTACTTCATTCAATTCTCATGCATTTGATTAATTTCAAAATGCCCATTGATGTTAACCTGTACAGTAAACAGAAAAAGTCAAACCTCTCACCCTGTAGAAACTCACTCTGCTTATGTAAATATCCCAGCCCTGTCACTGGTTGTCTTACCCCCAGGCCGTGGCCGAATCCGCTGCTGGGGGCGGGGCTTGCAGCACTGAGGTAACTGCTGACGGCGGACTCCTGACTAGCGGCTCCGTACAGGTCTGCCATGGGCCCGGGACTGCTGGTACCTAAGAACCCAGCTGAGCGAGAGGAGGTGGAGCCTAATCACATCAAAAACAACACCGACGTCACCAATGACTCTCCAGTCTTGGGTTTGCTCTCTGGACGAATGACTGAATGACTACGTCAATTGACTGCCTGAATGAATGAATGACTTAAGGCCTGAGTGAAGAATGGATGAGTGACAGTGACGTGGCGTCCTACCTCGCACCACTGCTGCGGCGGCAGCTGCAGCCGCCATGGGTCCGTATGCCGTGAGGGGAATGGCTACGGAGAGACAGAGGGACAGAGAGATCAAAACAAGGGGGAGTAGAGGAACACCCAAACCCATACAACTACTACAAATAGCTCATGCAAAAATATGGCAGTAGACATCAATACAGTCAATGGCCCCGCCTCCCAATACAACACAGGTCAACAAACAACAGAATGATGATATTAGTATGCAATATGTTGGGTTACTGTAGCAGGGGTGCGGCTGTAGTGCTCCAGAGCAAGCAGACGTGTTGGTGAAGTCCAGCGCCGGGAGGGACTGACCTGTGAGCTCAGGGGGGTGAGGTGATGTCAGAAGGGGGGTCCGCTCTAAGTGGAACTCTAGAACAGAAACATCGAGAGTGTGCTTAAGACCTCGCAACCCGCCGGCAACACCAATGCCACCCCAGGCAGACGCGCACGCACACACATTCAGCACCACCCAGTTTGCATGTGCTACTGTGAGTTAAAGCTTGTTCAAAAAGAGGAAACCTTTGTGGCAATCTTGAAGATTTCCATTTAGTTGTCTTTGGCGGCACCTATGGTGGCAGGCTGTAATTGCACGTGGGTTTTTTAGTAATGGCCTGATTTAAAGGCGTGTACTTTGTGTGTGAGTGGTGTCCAGAATGAGTGCAGTGTGGTTAGGGTTACCAACTCGAGAAGATAATTGATTAATCCCAGAAGATGAATCAATGATTTAGTTGAATCATTTATTCTAACCCCCTACATCCAGAGACAGCAAATTGAGACTGCAATTGTTTTTGGTGTTCATTCATTTATCAATTAAATTTCATACATTGCTGTGGAATGCGCCAAGTGGGCGGACAACGACCATCCTGGAACTACTGTCCCTTCTGCAACCCACAGATGTAGACAGGGTCCAGTCAGACCCTGTCTACATCTGTTATATATATACAGTATATCTATACATATACATGACCAAAGAGCATACTGACTTGCATGTAATGAGAACATCGCGACAACAGTAAGCTTCCTTTAATTGGGAGCATCATATCGTCTGTGTGCATCGCACTCTCTCATTTCTGATTGGCTATTTGTTTTATCAAAGGAGGTTGTTGCTTGTGCTTGAGGACGAAGCCGAGCTGTGATATAATGACGATATACGTTTGCTCAAATGGTTAACTTACCAGGGAACTGATAGGTGTATCCGGGGGCGATGCCAGCGTAGCTTCGGCTTGTGTAGGTGGCAGCCTGGAAACCTGGGTAGCCTGTGAGGAACCAAAACAGTGTTACTACTTTAAAGAACATTCTGGTAAATAAAAAACTAATAGAAAGAGTCAACCAGACCTCGGGTCGAAGGCCCTGCACTTAGCTGACTACGGTTCTACCTCTCCAACAGTTCACACTTCATTTCTTTCCATAACCACTCCTCTGTCTCATCCATAGTCGCACAAGGTGTTCCTCAAGGCTCTGTACTCGGCCCACTCCTCTTCATCACTTGCATTCTCCCCCTTGGACATATTATCCGCCATTTCAACCTGGACTCCCAATGCTACACGGACGACACGCAGATAAGAACCAAAAACTCCCTACAACCCACCCCTCTCTCACATTAACTCCTGCCTGTCTCTAATAAAAGCCTGGATGATACAACAAAATGTTCTCTAACTCAACAGTGACTATTGCAACTCATCTAGGGCATCAGTACCAGCTCCATCAATAGACTCTAACTGGCACCACATCACCCCAGTCTTAAAAAGACCTCCACCAGATCAATGACAAGATCCTGGTCCTCACCTTCAAAGCCCTTTAACAACTGGCTCCCCAATATCTCACCGGCCTCCTCCCCTCCCCCTACCAACCCTATCGGCCCCTCAGATCCACCTCAGCCAGCCTTCTCTCCACCCCCAAGTCCAACCATCACAGTTTCTGGGGACAGAGCCTTCTCCAGGGGCAGCTCCCAGACTCTGGTACCCCCCCCCCCACTCAATTTTCTAATCCTGCTTCAAGATCTATCCCCCAATCTATTCTAATGTGTTTCTGCTGTTGTCTGTTTCACTACCATCGCACTTTGAGTCCTAAAAAAGCGCGATTTATATAAGTTCCATTTATTATTATCATTAAGATCATCATCATCATCATCATCATCATCATCATCATCATCATTATTATTATCATTCCATTGAACAAACTAAAGGAATCATGTGGTAGTACAACATCGCCCTCTATCTGTTGACAGGGATAGCGCAGGTAGATCACTACACCTGCCTTATGTGTTAAGTTAAAGACAGGCCAAAAGACAGCTGTCCTTTAAGCCTACCAGGAGATTCTCTCTCCACATTCAAAGGGATGGGCTACAGAAATCCCTGATTTACTTACTTACTGATTATGGGGTTAAGGGTTATCAAGGTGTGTTCATCAGAACAATTATATTCCAAGAAATCCATTGCAATCTCTTCCTATTCTTCATTCTATTGTTTCAAGCCTATGTTATGGGTGTTCTATTTACCCTCCTGGCTACGTAGCTAAGTGTGTGACCATGATTACCCTACACTAAGTTAATTACTGAGACTGACTTTAACAGCTGACTTTGAGCTGTAGTGTAGTAGTGGAGGTGATGTTCCCCCACTCAGACACGCACTCAATGTGAGTGCCTGGAAAAAAAGCTCTATATAAATGCAATTAATTATTATGTATGTATTATTATTTATTATATGTTCTGTATATAGCTATTTTTTTGTTTGGTATGTGTGTAGTGGATACATCCCTTTATGATATGTTCTGATTAATTATTTAACATTTTTAGAACATTAACCATTTTAAGTTTCCACTTGTAGGAGAAGTGTATTTAGAAGTTGAAGCAGCGGCATCTGAAGAGCCTATAAAAGCCTATAAAAGTAATGATGTAATATGCAGGTTGACCAGTAGATGGCAGTATATGCGCAGTACAATCATCCACTTTCTAGAACTGTCTCGAACTGAATACCTTTCATAAAATTAAATGTTGTTTTCATGGTAATCACTGTGCAAAGAAGACAGAGCATTTGGTCATTGATTAATCTTAAAGCTGTATGCTGTATTGTAGCCAAGCTGAGGTCACTCTCCACATGAAGCCGATTGTGATTCTGAAGACGGCCTGGCGTCAACATGTGGGGCCAAGGGGTCAAACATCAGAGACATCAACATCTGCTTACCTAGCATCCCGATGCCCAGCATGAAGGCGTCCATTCCGTAGGGCATCACCCGAGAGCGCCCCCTGGCTGAGCCCGTGGGCGACATCACCTCCTTGGG
>CM051017.1:24884873-24892373 GCA_027704905.1 Muraenolepis orangiensis
CTGTGTAAACGGCGGGAGAAGGTGTACTACTCAGCGCCACAATAGCCCGCTGCACACATTTCAATACAGTGACTAAAGCCGCTCGGTCCTCCCTTAGTGCTGCCGCCTCCGAGGAGGGTGGTGGTAGTGGGGGGAGGGGCGGGGGGGTGTCCCTATGGCGACCAGCGGCCAACATTGTTCCTGGCCCAGCCCACATTCATCAGTGACAAAAGACCCACATTTGCAATCTCTGAAAAAGAACCAAGAGACCAAGTTTTTCAGTTCACATACAAACTTAGGGAGAAAGGATGCAGGTTTGCTTGTCCTTCAGGAGGGAAACACTCAGCAAAACCAAATAAAAAGCACAGGATGGTATATTTGTACTGCGTGATGGTCTGTGATTGCAAACACTTGACAGACTTAAAATGAACTCAGACAACCCTCTTGAGATGGGGGTCGCTCTTAACCTCAGTATGATGGGGCTAACTGTATATTGACCGAAGCAACCATCCAGAGATCTCCAACACACAAGCCACCGGTGTATCCATCTAGGGCGTAGATGGATCTTCATTCTCCACGACCACACCAACACAGACCAACATTTGAGAGAAAATAATAATAAATAATAAATAAAATAAAATAAAATAAATAAAAAACAGTTTGCTAAAGTTTAACCCAAAGTGACTCTAGTGCCTACTTGGGAGAATGGTTTATCAACCGACTCGGGTACAGCTCAGCGAGTCTGAGTCTGGATGATGTGTTACCGGGGGGGTGAAAATACAAACAGACAAACTCACAGTTTTGGAATCCAACTCGTGGCGAGCCTGGGCCAGAACCTTATCCACGCCCGCCTGGTCCATGAAGGTGACGAACCCGAACCCTCTGAGGCAGGAACGGGAGAGGAGGGAAAAGGAACATCCACTTTACAACTGTTATGTTAACGCTGAACCCGAGGTGATGATGAAAAGCAGTCATCAGCATCGTATCTTGAAGGCTGAGGTACCGGTGGGTCCACTACAACTCTCTCTCTCTCTCTCTCTCTTTCTCTTTCTCTCTCTCTCTCTCTCTCTCTCTCTCTCTCTCTCTCTCTCTCTCTCTCTCTCTCTCTCTCTCTCTCTCTCTCTCTCTCTGTCTCTCTCTCTCTCTCTCTCTCTCTCTCTCTCTCTCTCTCTCTCTCTCTCTCTCTCTCTGTCTCTGTCTCTCTGTCTCTCTGTCTCTGTGTGTGTCTCTCTCTCACCTCGAGCGCTTAGTAACAGGATCCCTCATCACCATACACTCCTTCACCTCGCCGTACTTGCAGAAGTACTCCTTTAGTCCCTCTGAAACAAGATAGACAAATGTTACCATCGACTCACCAAGAACAAGCACAGAGAACTCATCACTGTAATACACATATTATTATTATATTTGTACAATTGTTATGATAGAAAAAGCTATATATACTTATATATATATATTTTTTTGTTATCTTTTTCCATCAGGTTTATCAAGTTAACTTTCAGTTAAGTGTGTCAGAGGGTTATGAGATCCTATAGAAACCGTTATAGACTATAAGCAGGTGCACATGAACTTGTGTTTGAAGCCTCACGTGGACACTTTTTAGGGGGGAAAAACCCCATCGCAACGAAGAGTCTACTTTTGATCAACCCGAGTGAGCTCCACGCACACAAGCCAGGCTTCATGGAGCAGTCGCATACCGAGATGGTGAAACGCGACGTGTAGTAGGTCCTTGCTTTCCAACACATATTTAGAAAAACAAACAGCGTGGAGGGAAACAGCATTACCTTGTGTGGTCTGCCAGCTGAGCCCACCAATAAACATTTTGCTGTGGAGGAAAACATTACGAAATATGAACATCTTCTTATTACACACAAATAAAAAAAGGACTAAAGTGTAAATGGGGTTCAATACAGTTCGAACTGTGCATGGGAACCACCAATTCTTTCAGATTACTAGAAATTGGGAATATATATATCACACATCCACAACATTCACATTTTAAACGAGAGATAGAGAAAGTCATTCATAAAAAGTCCCGCCTGCCGGTCGGGCGGATGATGGATCCGAGGGGAGATGGAGGAGGAGAAGAGGAAAGTTTACCAGGGGTCGTGAGGGGAGTCCGTAGACAGGCTGATCTGGCTCCCTTCGGTCTCCATTCCGTCGGCCGGGTGTGTTCGGATCTTCGGTCGGATCTACAGTGAGTGTGTGGTTGACCGTGCGAGTGTGAGTGTGAGTGTGTGAGTGTGAGTGTGTGAAAACAAGTGGCGGGGTGATGGGTGGGGAGGGGGGGGGGTTGGCCCAGGGTGGAGACACACACACACACACACACACACACACACACACACACACACACACACACGCACGCACACACACACACACACACACACACACACACACACACACACACACGCACACACACACACACACACACACACACACACACACACACACACACACACACACACACACACACACACACACACACACACACACTCATGTAGGAGAGTGGCCCAAGACTCCACCTCTTCCAGTCCCTCGTGTTCCTTCTCTCATCCTACTCACCATCCATCGTGTAGTCCGAAGAATAGAGATCGACTTCGAGTTACACATATTGGATTTATTTACAACATCAGAATATGAAAAAGCCCAAATACGAATTAAAAAAGTGTTAACAATGGACTCCTATAGCCTAATTGTCTGTCTGTGGTAATGATGTCAACGTTTATTATTAGATAGATCGTGAAATTAACGCATAACTTAAAAAATAACCTAAATGTTATCAACTATAAGCTATCAATACACACAAGTTTAAATAGTTGAAGTAGAAGTAGAATAGTAGTTGAATCCCTTTGTGTGTGTGTGTGTGCGTGTGTGTGTGTGTGTGTGTGCGTGCGTGTGTGCGTGCGTGTGTGCATGCGTGTGTGCGTGCGTGTCTTACTGATTGTTTATTAGTATTATTAGTAGTAGTGTGTGTAGTGTATAGAACATTCTACCAACACATGCATGTTAGTGTTGGACAACACGAGGTGTGAGCCTGCTGCTCCTGCTTCATTCTCAGCTCTTAAGTATTTAATTAGTGCCAAAGCAGCTCCTGCTAATCTCCTCAATACTGGCTCAACATGTGACCATTAAGTCACGTGTAAACCATTAATATGCAGCTTGAGCAATCCAAACCAAACCGAGACAAACTACAAACTCCCAAACTACTAACTCCCAATCGGTAGGTAGTGTCAACGTTATGCGCCCTGGACCACATGGTCCACGGCGCATAACTTTGACACTATCTACCGATTAGATTCGATTCGATTCGATTCGATTCGATTCTAATGTATTGTCATTGCACAGCACACAAGTACAGTACAGCGAAAATTAACTGGCATCTAAACCAGAGTGCACATGTTACTGTAAAGTGCAGGTCATATATAATGTACAGTGGTTTAATGGTGGTTAAAATGAAATAAGATGTAAAAACGGTATACCATGTATAAAAACAGGTATAAAACAACCTATATATATATATATATATATATATATATATATATATATATATATATATATATATATATATATATATATATATAACAGGTAAGTATACAAGTATCAACAGGCAGTGAGCAGGGGTATGCAGTTATATCAACAAGATAAATATATAAGATAAAATATCTAAATGTATATACAGCAGGTAGTGAGTAGTGGAAGGAGGGAGGCTGTAGGGGGGGGTCATGTTGTGAGTTGTGGGGATGTGTGTGGTGGGGGGGGGGTCATGTTGTGAGTTGTGGGGATGTGTGTGGTGGGGGGGGGGGGGTCATGTTGTGAGTTGTGGGGATGTGTGTGGTGGGGGGGGGGGGTCATGTTGTGAGTTGTGGGGATGTGTGTGGTGGGGGGGGGGTCATGTTGTGAGTTGTGGGGATGTGTGTGGTGGGGGGGGGGTCATGTTGTGAGTTGTGGGGATGTGTGTGGTGGGGGGGGGGTCATGTTGTGAGTTGTGGGGATGTGTGTGGTGGGGGGGGGGTCATGTTGTGAGTTGTGGGGATGTGTGTGGTGGGGGGGGGTCATGTTGTGAGTTGTGGGGATGTGTGTGGTGGGGGGGGGGTCATGTTGTGAGTTGTGGGGATGTGTGTGGTGGGGGGGGGGTCATGTTGTGAGTTGTGGGGATGTGTGTGGTGGGGGGGGGGTCATGTTGTGAGTTGTGGGGATGTGTGTGGTGGGGGGGGGGTCATGTTGTGAGTTGTGGGGATGTGTGTGGTGGGGGGGGGGGTCATGTTGTGAGTTGTGGGGATGTGTGTGGTGGGGGGGGGGGGTCATGTTGTGAGTTGTGGGGATGTGTGTGGTGGGGGGGGGGGGTCATGTTGTGAGTTGTGGGGATGTGTGTGGTGGGGGGGGGGGGTCATGTTGTGAGTTGTGGGGATGTGTGTGGTGGGGGGGGGGGTCATGTTGTGAGTTGTGGGGATGTGTGTGGTGGGGGGGGGGTCATGTTGTGAGTTGTGGGGATGTGTGTGGTGGGGGGGGGGGTCATGTTGTGAGTTGTGGGGATGTGTGTGGTGGGGGGGGGGTCATGTTGTGAGTTGTGGGGATGTGTGTGGTGGGGGGGGGGTCATGTTGTGAGTTGTGGGATGTGGTGGTGGGGGGGGGGTCATGTGTGAGTTGTGGGGATGTGTGTGGGGGGGGGGGTCATGTTGTGAGTTGTGGGGATGTGTGGTGGGGGGGGGGGGGGGTCATGTTGTGAGTTGTGGGGATGTGTGTGGTGGGGGGGGGGGTCATGTTGGGTGTGGGGATGTGTGGTGGGGGGGGGGAGTGTGGGGGGGTGTGGGTGGGGGGGGGGGGGGTGGGTGGGGGATGTGTGTGGTGGGGGGGGGGTGTGGAGTTGTGGGGATGTGTGGTGGGGGGGGGGTCATGTTGTGAGTTGTGGGGATGTGTGTGGTGGGGGGGGGGGGGGGTCATGTTGTGAGTTGTGGGGATGTGTGTGGTGGGGGGGGGGGGGTCATGTTGTGAGTTGTGGGGATGTGTGTGGTGGGGGGGGGGGGTCATGTTGTGAGTTGTGGGGATGTGTGTGGTGGGGGGGGGGGGGTCATGTTGTGAGTTGTGGGGATGTGTGTGGTGGGGGGGGGGGGGTCATGTTGTGAGTTGTGGGGATGTGTGTGGTGGGGGGGGGGGTCATGTTGTGAGTTGTGGGGATGTGTGTGGTGGGGGGGGGGGGTCATGTTGTGAGTTGTGGGGATGTGTGTGGTGGGGGGGGGGGGTCATGTTGTGAGTTGTGGGGATGTGTGTGGTGGGGGGGGGGGTCATGTTGTGAGTTGTGGGGATGTGTGTGGTGGGGGGGGGGGGGTCATGTTGTGAGTTGTGGGGATGTGTGTGGTGGGGGGGGGGGGGTCATGTTGTGAGTTGTGGGGATGTGTGTGGTGGGGGGGGGGGTCATGTTGTGAGTTGTGGGGATGTGTGTGGTGGTGGGGGGGGGGGGGGTCGTCGTGTCGGGGGGATGAAAAGATGAAGCTCCCGAAAGTGGGACAGAGCGCCATTTGGAGACAGGAAAAAAAAAGAGGGAGTGTTAACTTTCTGCATGCATGATCAATGGGGTTGGGAGGGGGGGGGGGGGGGTCTCTTGTAGGCAGAGACAACCAGTGTGGATGTGGGAGTTTGGGAGAGAGAGAGAGAGAGAGAGAGAGAGAGAGAGAGAGAGAGAGAGAGAGAGAGAGAGAGAGAGAGAGAGAGAGAGAGAGAGAGAGAGAGAGAGAGAGATAAAGGAGAGAGATAAAGGGTAAGACTGATAATTGCAAGGGGGAAAAGAGACAAGAGGAAGAGAGAGAAAAGAAACAAATGAGAAGAGAACTGTAAAGACAGAAAGATAGACGATAATATAACACATAGAAAAGAGAATTATAGAGAGGGCTTTAAGACATAGAGCACGGCAAGAGAGCTAGAGACACAGACAGACAGAGAGAGAGAGAGAGAGAGAGAGAGAGAGAGAGAGAGAGAGAGAGAGAGAGAGAGAGAGAGAGAGAGAGAGAGAGAGAGAGGAGAGAGAGAGAGAGAGAGAGAGAGAGAGAGAGAGAGAGAGAGAGAGAGAGACAGTATAAGAACAGGAGCATTGGCAGGAACAGGAGCAGACCCGCTAATGAGAGGTGGAGGAGACCGTGTGTCTCTCTCATTAACGATCAGCCTGGCTGTGAAGGCCTCGCCGAGCGGAAGGAAAAACCAAGACCCAGCAGCCACTGCTGCTTCCTGCATGCAACCGGTCTCTCACCCTCAGCTCTCCACACGCATTAGTCACTCCTCCGGTGTGTCTGAGGGCTGAAGGCTGGGAGGGAGGGAGGGAGGGAGGGAGGGAGGGAGGGAGGCGGCCCGTGAGGCCGGGGAGGTGAAGCCAAGTGGGTTTGTGGAAATAATCCTGCACAGTATAGCCCTGTCCCTCTCTGGTGAGGAATCGTCCCTCTGAATAGTACAATGGGTCTTAATTACAGGTCAGTGGTATGTACCGGGGAGATAGAGGGAGCTCTGTTCCCCCCGTCCAGATACACTACAATGCAGGCTTCCCAGGGGGGGGGGCTGAACCTGAGAATGAGACCAAGGTGATCCAAAGGGGGACGGAGAGAAAGTGACAGAGCAGGTAGAGGTAGGAGAGAGAGAGAGAGAGAGAGAGAGAGAGAGAGAGAGAGAGAGAGAGAGAGAGAGAGAGAGAGAGAGAGAGAGAGAGAGAGAGAGAGAGAGAGAGAGGAGAGAGAGAGAGAGAGAGAGAGAGAGAGAGATAGACAAATGACACAAAAATAATCAAAATAAATCAGCGATATGGAGTTTCTTGTTTTTTTTCATTCCATTCCTTCCACTGCCTTTTATTTTTTCTTGTCCCTTTTTCCAACCACTGCTCCTCGTCTCCCTCTGTCTGCCAGACACCACTGAGGAGGGCGGGGTGGACCAGGGAGTTCCGGCCCTAGAGCAGGGCGGTAGAGAGATCCCCTACCTGCCTTGGTGAATTCATTGTAACAGATTTACGACGACCTGGCGTTGACCCGCAACGCGGAGGTCATGCTGAAGAAGGCACACCAGCGCCTCTATGCCCTGCGGTGCCTCAGGAGAAGCGGATAAGGCCAACGGTGGCAGGTGAACTTCTACCGTGGCCCCGTAGAGAGCGTCCTGACGGGTGGCGTCCCTGTGTGGTACGGAGACACCGCTGATCAGGACAAGAAAGACATCCAGAGGGTCGTGAGGACGGCAGAGAAGATCATCGGGTGTGCACTTCCATGCATTGAGGAGATCTTTAGGACCAGAAGTCATAAAGGAATGCAACCACCCTGGGCACCATCTCTTCTCCCCCTACCGTCCGGTTGCCGGTTCTGCAGCATCCGTACAAGTACTACCAGGTTAAAGGATAGATTCTATCCACAGGCAGTGACCTACTGAACTGCTAGGAGTGCTGCCACTATCACTACATTGTCATTAACATTACACTGTCATACTTTGCTGGAATTTCTGGACTCATATTCATTACTCAGAGTTACTGCACCGTTCTGCACTGTATTCATGATG
>CM051017.1:24897373-24959873 GCA_027704905.1 Muraenolepis orangiensis
CCCCAGAAATCAAAAATGGTCTCATTCAGAGTCCACCAGAGCTGATGTTCACACAGAGCACCACAGAGTACTAATAACTGACAGGTGGCTTTGGCCACAAGTTACACTCAAATTATTCTAGGTTGTAAATCTCACCTACACCACCTTTAAATTCCCAAATCGATTATATTCTTTCAACTTTTGTGTAACAAAGATATTGTTACACACCTTATACAGGTCCATTCAGTTTTCTTTAGTTCCATTTCTTCAGTTTTAAAGTGATTGTGTGCTGCAACGTTGGCGTGCTGTGATGTGACCAGGGCGGAGTGTATCCAGAGGGGCGTGTCTCCGTCCCAGCTGGCCGGTCTGGGCTCCAACCTGGTCACAGAGGTGCGTGTCTACAACTGGTTCGCCAACCGCCGCAAAGAGGAGGCCTTCCGCCATAAGCTGGCCCTCGATACCCCATTCACCACCCTGTCGATGGGCAACGGGAACCTGCCCCTACCGCCCAGTCCCAACCAGGGTGAGACACCCACATATAATACTACTACATCTCCACGTGTGAGGTATACTCTGTGTGTCTAGCGGGTGTTGATATGTTTAGTATTAGATGGGTTGCGGTGCCACAAGCTGATGTTATTGTGGCTGGCGTCTTGTGAATTCTTACTCCAGGCATGAAGTACAGTCAGCAAATCCAGTGTGACAACATGGGTTTGGTCCGGGGGGGCGGCGGCATTGGGGACCGGGGCCTACGCTTGGGAACCAGCCCCGTCCAGCTGGAGCCCAGCCACACACTCCTGGACATGCACCATTCTAAAATAGTAAGAATACACCCTGGACAGCCACCCGGTCCAGCTCTAGATCTCCTGCTAGCAGGAGACTGCAGAACAACTGTGACTCTGGCGCCCTGTTCTGTGTGTGTGTGCTTCTGCGTACCTTGCAGGTATCTTGTGGCGGCCCTCTGCCTCCGGTCAGCACACTGACGTCGCTGCACAGCATGTCTGCTTCGCCTGCCCCGCCCCAGGGTCTCATCATGGCCCCCCTGCCCAGTGTTATGAGCCTGGGGGAGTCCTCTCTCCTCATAGGTAAAGTCTGTCACGCTAACACGGCCCCCCCCCACCCATGAACAACCTGGTGCTATACTGTAATGATAAGATAGTGCTTTATTGATCCCAGAAGGAAAATCAATTAAATTAAATAATTGCTACATATACACTAAATGGTTTATATCCACACACAATAAGAGTAGTCAAAAGGGGGCGGCAGTAGTTCAGTCTGTTGGGACTTGGCTTGGGAACCGGAAGGTCGCCGGTTCAAGTCCCCGAAAAACCTGTATACTGCCAAGGTGCCCTTGAGCAAGGCACCAGACCTCTTCACTGCTCCCTGGGCAGCTATATAAACTATAGCTGCCTACTGCTTCCAATACTAGGATGGGTTAAATGCAGAGGTGTGTGTGTGTGTGTGTGTGTGTGTGTGTGTGTGTGTGTGTGTGTGTGTGTGTGTGTGTGTGTGTGTGTGTGTGTGTGTGTGTGTGTGTGTGTGTGTGTGTGTGTGTGTGTGTGTGTGTGTGTGTGTGTGTGTGTGTGACCAGTAAAGAGGATTCAATGCTCCAGATTTAGATTTAGAAATGTAGGGAAAAAAATGATTGATGATTGTCTAGTCTGAAAAACATGGGTGCTGGTCGGGATGGGAGTGAGTTCCAGGGAACTGGGAATGACCAATGTGGACTAGTCTTCAGCACAGACATTAACGGAGCATATGTTGATATAACTGCATATCCCTGCTCACTACCGGTTGACACTTGTATATATACCTATAGCTCATACCTTCTCCATAAGTTATTTTATACCTAGAAGACTGTTTTTACATCCTATTTAACCACTGTATATTGTATATTACTAAGCACTTTACTGTAACATTTACTGTACATCTAACACTGGTTAGATGCCAAATAATTTTCACTGTACTGTACTTGCTGTACTTGTCATTGCTGTGCAATGACAATACATTAGAATCAAATCTAATCTAAACTTATCTAATATGTGTCAATAATGTCCACTCCTCCATCTTGGGGGTGGCTGTCTTGGTCTGGTTTGTTTTCCCCCCACTGGCAGGGCTGACCTCTGCCCAGTCGCAGAGTGTCCCGGTCATCAACAACGTGGGGGGTAGTTTCACCACCCTGCAGCCCATCTCCTTCCAGCAGCAGCTCCACAGCTCCCCCCAGCACTCTCTCCCCGGCCACATGGGAACCAGCCCCTTTATGGCCACCATGGCCCAGCTGCCCTGCCACAGTAAGGGTCCCCCCAGGCAGAGGGTTGATCGTGGCCTAGGTGCCTAGATGGGGGGGGTGGGGATGGATGGATGGATAGAAAATGTAATATCTATCCATATACATATATATATATATATATATATATATATGTATATCTAAGAAATACATTTCTTAGATGGTCTACTATACATTGAATGGAAGAATAGAATACATAGAATATATACAGTATATATATAATATATATATACTGTATATATATATATATATATATTCTTCCATTTGATGTAAGGATAGACCATCTAAGAAATGTATTCCTTAGAAATGTATATATGACCTGTGTGTATATGAGTATATGAGTATATGAGAACACTAGTAGGCCTCACAGAAACCCAATTCATATACACACACATATGTTTATCTACAGTTGCAAGAAAAAGTATGTGAACCCTTTGGAATTACCTGGATTTCTGCATAAATTGCTCATGAAATGTGTTCTGACCTTCTAAGACAATAGACAAACACAGTCTGCTTAAACTGTGTTCATATGTTTTCATGTTTTTATTGAACACACCATGTAAACATTCACAGTGCAGGGTGGAAAAGGTATGTGAACCCCTATGCTAATGACTTCTCCAAGAGCTAATTGGAGTCAGGAGTCAGCCAACCTGGAGTCCAATCAATGAGACCAGATTGGAGGTGTTGGTTAAAGCTGCCCTGCCCTATACAAAACACACAACAGGTTGGAGTTTGCTATTCTCAAGAAGCATTGCCTGATGTGAACCATGCCTCGCACAAAAGAGCTCTGAGAAGACCTAAGATTAAGAATGGTTGACATGCATAAAGCTGGAAAAGGTTACACAAGTATCTCTAAAAGCCTTGATGTTCATCAGTCCACGGTAAGACAAATTGTCTATAAATGGAGAAAGTTCAGCACTGTTGCTACTCTCACTAGGAGTGGCCGTCCTGTAAAGATGACTGCAAGAGCACAGCGCAGAATGCTCAATGAGGTGAAGAAGAATCCTAGAGTGTCAGCTAATGACATAAAACCTCTGGCACATGCTAACATCTCTGTTGACAAATCTACAATACATAAAACACTGAACAAGAATGGAGTTCATGGGAGGACACCACGGAGGAAGCCACTGCTGTCCAAATAAAACATTGCTGCACGTTTGAAGTTTGCAAAAGAGCACCTGGATGTTCCACAGCACTGCTGGCTAAATATTCTGTGGACAGATTAAACCAAAGTTGAGTTGTTTGGAAGGAACACACAACACTATGTGTGGAGAAAAAAGGCACAGCACACCAACATCAAAACCTCATCCCAACTGTGAAGTATGGTGGAGGGGGGGGGCATCGTGGTTTGGTGCTTTGCTGCCTCAGGGCCTGGACAGATTGCTATCATCGAAGGAAAAATGAATTCCCAAGTTTACCAAGACATTTAGCAGGAGAACTTAAGGCCATCTGTCCACCAATTGACGCTCAACAGAAGATGGGTGATGCAACAGGACAATGACCCAAAGCACAGAAGTAAATCAACAACAGCATGGCTTAGTCCTTATCTCAACCCGATTGAGATGCTATGGCATGACCTCAAGAGAGCGATTCACACCAGACGTCCCAAGAATATTGCTGAGCTGAAACAGTTTTGTAAAGAGGAATGGTCCAAAATGATCTGCAACTACAGGAAACGTTTGGTTGAGGTTATTGCTGCCAAAGGAGGGTCAACCAGTTATTAAATCCAAGGGTTCACATACTTTTCCCACCCTGCACTGTGAATGTTTACATGGTGTGTTCAATAAAAACATGAAAACATATAATTGTTTGGGTGGTATTAGTTTAAGCAGACTGCGTTTGTCTATTGTTGTGACATAGATGAAGGTCAGAACACATTTTAATTTATGCAGAAATCCAGGTAATTCCAAAGGGTTACTTTGGAGCACATTACACATACTTTTTCTTGCAACTGTATATAGGTAATATGCATGTGTTGTTCTGAGTGCTGTATAATGAACTAAGTGTTGTTCCCAACCACAGTGTACAGCAAGTCTGAGATGCCCCAGTACTCTACGTCCAGCCATCTATCACGAGCCATGCTGATCACAGACAGCAGCTTCGGGGCTCTGACCAGCCTGGCTGCTGTCAGACAGGTCAGTTAACCAACTAAGTATAGCGGGACATTTGAGAAAATGTATTTCATAATACATTCAATAATATATCTGCATGGAAATAATCCACCAACTTTTGTGTGTATTGCAGATTCTGACAGCCGACCCAGAGGATCAGACGGAGCCCCCCTTGTCAGAGGAGTCTCTTCATCTACAGCCAAACACACCTGTGTCAGGTACAGTGACTTACAGGAGAGCTGGGTTAACAGTACAGCCTTACAAGGAGGGGCAGCAGGATAGCTCAGTCTGTTGGGACTTGGCTTGGGAACCGGAAGGTCGCCGGTTTAAATCCTCGAAACACCTGGGCACTGCCGAGGTGCCTGAGCAAGACACCAGACCCCTCCCCTGCTCCCCTGTATATACGATAGCTGCCCTCTGCTACTCATACTAGGATGGGTTATGCAGAGAAACACATTTCCAATAAAGAGGATTCAATTCTCCATATTTAGATGTATAGACCTTGGTCTTATATTCACATATGGGCACATGTAATGTGTTTTCAAAATATTACAAATATACAAAACTTATTTGCAACACTGTCCACACTCTTGGATATCAATGCATTTGCAATTCATTAAGTGAGGATCACACTGAATAAACAATCTTTGTCTTATCATATATCAAACTAACCTTTTTGTTGTGTCTCCAGCCTCAGAGGAGCTCGAGCTTTATCCAGCCTCGCAGAGCACAGAGAGCCACACGTCTCACCTCCTCTCGCCTTCGCCCCCAGACATCAGCCCCTACATCCCCACCCAAATGGTGTCCTCCACCCAGTAGTGCCTAACCATGACCCTGGCATGGGGATCAACCCCACTAGGGACCCATAACAATCTGAATGAAGCCGCTTAAAAGTAGGAGACGGACAACCACTTGGACAACCCGTTTTCACTGCTTAAGGGGTGAGGGCAGAGGTCTCGGAAGAGGACTTCACAATGGTGCAAATACAAAATGTAACATGAACCATTGTAACACAAAATGAACAAGGACAAACACATGGGTCGATTCTTTTTTTTTTTATAACAGGACAAAATAAATTGACAAATCATATGAAAATGTACTGCAAAATGTATTTTCTTGAAAATAAATGTGTATGTATGCTTGATCCATTTTACATTCTGCACATTCTGCATTATTTTACAACCATTGACATAAACTGAGTTACTGAAACAGAACTTTCATCAAAACCACCGTCTTACTGGTGGCAGTTGGACAGAATTAAACTCAGAAGAATGAGAATTAGAACGAGGTATAGATAGATAGATATAGATCCTAAATATCCTCAACCGTTTCTTTAGCCTCCGAAACTGGCACTACAACACCAGCAGATTTGCGTCTTCTCCTCCTTCTCCGTCGGACCTTGTCTTGGGTGCCGTCCTCCTCCAGCTCCCCGCAGGCCGCCTGAGACGACGGCACCGCAGACCGCTCAGAAACAGACTTTGACGCAGACGTCTTCCCTCGATTTCTCTTTCTCTTGTTTTTGTGCGTCTCCTCTGCCGGTCCGTTTTTCTCTTCAGAATCCGTCTCTACACCTTCTTCTTTGCAAGTTTCTTTAATTTTCTTCTTCTTTTTATTTTTCTTCTTCCTTGGCACAGGGCTCTCCGTCTCATCTTCCTGGTTCTGTTCTGTTGGGTTCTCAACGTGGACCTTCTCCCCGGTCCCCTCCCCCGCTGTCGAAGGTGGAGGCAGGAGGTCACTTATAGACACCGCTGCCTCCCTCAGTCTCATCTCCATCTCCTCGTCGCTTTCACTGTCAACGGCAAATAAAACAACAAACAAGAACAAAGGATTCAAACTTAGATTGATCCTGATTGTTCAAATGTCATATTCGTAAGTTCTACGTATGTTTTTTTTTACCTTGAACTGGGAACAGGACGACGTCGCTTCACAGGACATGGCGTGTCATTAACTTCCTGACCGGGGATTGATGTTGCAAACAGTTTGAAGCCTGTGACAAAAAAAAAGGCAAAGTTGTAATGAAGCTCGCAAAGGAGCCAACGCTAACTTCTCCGCCCTACATAAAACAGCATTTAGTCGATTGCAACTAAATTCCTTACCGAGATCGTCACCCTCCAACGTGCTGGAGCTCTTATGAGATACAGCTTGCTCTGAAATAACACTGATAAACAAAATGCGTTACATGCATGCATTTTATGTTAAAATTATATAATATGTTGTAATAATAATGTTATTAAATAAAAATAAGTATCATGATTAAACATTGATCCAAATCAAAGTATACCCGTCAAGCATATGTTCCAACTTTTTGGCAACATGTGCCCGAAACTCCGGCGTCACCTGCAGCTCGTTGCAGTCGTGCTGATGGTCGGACACCACCAACCTGTAGAGTAACGACATCAGGCCTCATCTACACCACACGCTTACACAAGAGGGCAAACACACCAAGAAACTGACCTTCATTGCAGCTGGTTTATTGTACAGAACAGACATTATTTGTTTTGTGCGGTATACGGTACATGAATTGTGCAATACACGCATCTAAATACTGTCAGTTATATATTAGATTAGATTAAAATGTATTGTCAGTGCACAGCACAAGTACAGTAATAACAATTTGGCATCTAACCAGAGTGCAAATATAACAGTAAAGTGCATGATAATATACAATGTACAGTCTACTAGGTATAAAAACCGTCTACTAGGTATAAAAAACTGGTGTGTATACAGTATATTTAGTAGGAATGAGATATAGGCATATATACATGCCTATACAGGTAAGGATACAAGTATCAACAGGTAGTGAGCAGGGGTATGCAATTATATCAACAGTTGTAGATAAATATATCAACAGTTGTAGATAAATATATATACAGCAGGTATATATATATATATATATATATATATATATATATATATATATATATAAAACAAGGTGACAAGTATGTCTAGATAGAAGTGTTATTCATAGTAGAGAGTAGAGATAGGTCATCTCGGGATCCAGCAGTCATACTACCGTACAGCATGCATACTGTTACCGTACAGTATGCATACTGTACGGTAACAGCATGCATACTGTTACCGTACAGTATGCATACTGTTACCGTACAGTATGCATACTGTTACCGTACAGTATGCATACTGTACGGTTACATTATGCATAATGTACGGTTACAGTATGCAATACAAACTAGTGTCAGATTTAGTAGGTAACAAGTGAACTCACCGCCGCGTTGGTTTTGGTTCAGGCTGGTTGTTTCCTTCATCTTAAATAAACACAAATGGTTCATTAATAACAGCCCGTGTGTGGTTGTTGATTACCTCAGGCTCATGGTAGGGGTCGTTTCTATGCCTTAACATTTAACCTGAATATCCTCCATGTTCTATCAGCCTTCTGGAGTGTGTTTACTGGGGGGTGGTTTATCGTCAAGTTGTTGACAAAAGTCGCTGTGACGGTTTGTTATGGGCACAACTACGACACGGTGGTATACCTGTCTTCTTGGTCACTCCCACGTCCCAAACGGCTTCTCTAAATCTATCCAGGTCTTCATCTTCACTACTACTTGATTCAACAGTCCCGTTTGGAGCCTTCTTCACGGAGGCAGCCATTACGAAAACACAACCACGTGGGGGTTTTGCTTCGTCGCAATGAATTATGGGTAACAGTGTTATTCTGTTATTTGTACATTTATTCAACAACACACAGAATAATACACTTTTTTTAGGTAGTCCTTAAAAATCCCACACGAAACCGCACACATGACTTAAGGTAAACAAAAAAAGAAATTATGCAAAAACAAGACACAAACCCCAAGCAGTTAGAGCCCAGATATATTCATATATTCATAGACTTCAAAGCTCCTTGGTTACAATTTCTGTTGTGTAAAATTGTCTGAATGTATAAAAATAGACATATTAACTCCTGTAATGGATACAAACTCCAACTACAAACCACTCCACCAGGGGCTAACATGGTTACATGGTCATGGACTAAAAGTGTTTGCACTGTGTGCCGACTAGTTTACCTTTCAATCATAATATATACATAAAATAAAGAGATATTTGTATGGGGACGAAAAAGTAATTAAATAGACATTCATTGGTTTACAAAAGGCAATATTCAAATGCACCTTTCATAGGCAACAGATCATTGTAGGGAGTATTTAGCATATATGGGTGGAGCTGCAGCCTGTGTTTATACAGTGACAAGGTTTTACATACAAGAGCACAGTGTGGTACACAAGGCACAATCATTTCAGGCTATGGTGGAAATAAAGGATCAAGTTAAGGGATCAACAATCCATCATAGCTGGAGCGAAGTGGGAGCAGAGGGGAGAATATGGAAAATGAAATAGAACTCAAATGGCTAATGCTAAACTGCGCTACACGTCTTTGCTTGGCAATACTGTCATACACCCTGGCCCAAACACCCTGGCCCATTCACCCTGGCCCATTCACCCTGGCCCATTCACCCTGGCCCATTCACCCTGGCCCATTCACCCTGGCCCATTCACCCTGGCCCATTCACCCTGGCCCATACACCCTGGCCCATACACCCGTCATTCACCCCGTCATTCACCCTGGCCCATACACCCCGTCATTCACCCTGGCCCATACACCCCGGCCCATACACCCCGTCATTCACCCTGGCCCATACACCCCGTCATTCACCCTGGCCCATACACCCCGTCATTCACCCTGGCCCATACACCCCGTCATACACCCCGTCATTCACCTGGCCCATACACCCGTCATACACCCCGTCATTCACCCTGGCCCATACACCCCGTCATACACCCTGTCATTCACCCTGGCCCATGCTGTAATCTTTCCATTTGGGATTCACAAATGTCATGTGCAAAAGGTAGTGTCAAATCAACATCCATATTTAGCGACATGAAGTATATAAACCAAATCTAGACTATTTCCTAAAACGTATATATATATACATATACATATATATAGAGAACAAGTTAACAAGCAGTAAGGTAAAATACATAACAATCCAATAGATCAAAACACTATTCCTTCAAAAATCATATCACATGGAAAAATATGTTAATCGTTTTTTTTTATGACGGGTCCGGAAGTAAAGTAAACAGGGTTGTAGTGTTGATCATCAAGGAATGATGAACATCCTAATGAAGGCAGGGTTGGTGTCGTTTCCGAAGAACGGGCTTTCCGATGTAGGGAATGTGTGTCAAGAGAAGAAGAAGAAGAAGAAGAAGAAGAAGAAGAAGAAGAAGAAGAAGAAACGTTCCTCTAACAGAGTCTCTGTGGAGTGCTGATCCAGGGGGGGGGCTACTCCCCTACTGACCCCCGTTGTAGGCGTAGTCTGCCTTGTTGTGCATTATCAGTTTGTTGTCCACAAAGTAGAAGCTGTCTGACCTGGTTTCATAGGGGTGCTCCACCATCAGGCGAACTGGGTCGTTCAGAAGAAGGAAGGAAGAGAATGAATTAGGGACAAAGATAGTTTGGATGCAGAAAACGACTGATGATTGATAAATAACCTAAACTCACTGAGGTCCTCTGGAAGCTGGGGGAACTCGTAGATGTGTTCGCATGTGTTGCAGCTGTTGGGGATGCAGAATCCGAAGTCAAAGTCAAAGTTCTTGAGGAGGCGCCCTTGGAAGTAGTGCCTCTCGATCATACGGAAGCTGTTGATAGGATTGTTCCCCACGGTGAACTCCACGCTGGGGTTTCAATGGATGGGAGACGGGACCACATAGTTAGGTAAACAGATACAACACATGCATATTACATGTACATAATGAGCTGGGTTTCCATGTTCTTCAAAGAGCTTGTGGGTCACTCACGTAGCCCCCACCGTGCGGAGCTTAAGGAAGGCCGGTGTGAATTGATAGCGGACAAAGCGGCCAGCGCTGGCGTCCACATCCCCAAACTCATCTTCGTGGTCCAATGGGTCTTTTTTTTTTTTCATTCACAGTAAAACAGAAAAACGTCAAAATTCAATTTTGTTTTTCGTTTAGTTTTTATTTTGTAAGTGGGTTAAATAGTGTTAACTTGTCTAATGTTTTTGAATGAATAATCACAAAACCTCATAAAACCTCAACAACAAGGTAGGTTGATGAGACATTCGAACTACAGACCAAACGGTCAGGTGACCCCTAGCTGACAGGGGCTAGTTTAGCTTTCTGTGTAGCATCATCAATCTCGGAGGATGCTCGGCGGTTTCATTTCTGCCTTCCTCCTATTTCAGATATGTGTTTATATAAGTGATAAGTGATGTTTTATATTAGTGATAAGTGATGACTAGTGATATGAGAGAGTGAGACGTGGGGGGGAGGGGGGGGCTACCGGAGTTGGGGGGCTTGGCGATCTCAAACAGCACGGTCCCCGTTTCCAGGTCTCGGATTTTGAAGCGTGTGAAGTCCACGTTGTACACATTGTCTTCAGGGTGACACAGATAATCTGAAATGTTAATAAAACAACATTACAAGTAGGAACAATAGATACAGACACACACAAAGTACAATAGATACACACAAAGTACAATAGATACACACAAAGTACAATAGATACACAAAGTACAATAGATACAGACACAGACAAAGTACAATAGATACACATAAAGTACAATAGATACACAAAAGTACAATAGATACAGACACACACAAAGTACAATAGATACACACAAAGTACAATAGATACACATAAAGTACAATAGATACAGACACACACAAAGTACAATAGATACACACAAAGTACAATAGATACACACACATAAAGTACAATAGATACAGACACACACAAAGTACAATAGATACAGACACAAAGTACAATAGATACAGACACACACACACATAAAGTACAATAGATACAGACACACACACACACAAAGTATAATAGATACAGACACACACATAAAGTACAATAGATACAGACACACGTAAAGTACAATAGAGGACACACACACACATAAAGTACAATAGATGACATACACATAAAGTACAATAGATACAGACACACGTAAAGTACAATAGATACAGACACACACAAAAAGTACAATAGATACAGACACACACACATAAAGTACAATAGATGCAGACACACACACACAAAGTACAATAGATGCAGACACATACACACAAAGTACAATAGATACAGACACACACACACACACAAAGTACAATATATACAGACACACACACATAAAGTACAATAGATACACACACAAAGTACAATAGATGCACACACACACACACACACACACACACACACACACACACACACACACACACTGTATAGGCTCGTGTGTATATTTAAGCCGATCGATCCGTACCCCCGGTGACGGCGCGGAGCCCCAGGACCTGGTCCGGGGCGATGTCCTTCCCGGACGCCCTCAGGTCGTCCTCGGTGACCGGAGGATATTGATCCGTTTGGTTGCGTCTCGATATTAGTTTCTTGAGCATCCCGCCGGCGGACCTTCGATCCCTGGAGCCGGTGGCCGGACTCAGGGCAGGCCCCGCCGGTCCTTTGGCGGTGGGCGCCGTCTTGTTCCTCGAACCGTTCATGTTCGGCCGCTGGATTACGTCGGAAAGTTCGTTAAATCGGTTTGTGGCGATTTTTCAGAAACTGCCAGAGTGGTTTCAAGATGGCGCAGACGTGTGTGTGTGTGTGTGTAGACTAGAGGACACAAAAGTTAAATCGCGATTGGCTAAGAACGCTGCCGGTCGTCATAGTTACCCGAGGGGTACGCTCGGTTTGACTCTAACCGTGACTCGTTGTCTAGGGGTTGATCTTTAGATGATGATTATTGATCCCTCGGCCGACTTTGATACTACGGAGTACAGACGTATGGAAGTACAGGCTTATTGAAATGAGAGGTTTAGAAATCGGAGAAATCATTATTTTAATTAGATTTGATTTTATAAACGATTTTATTATTTTACTTTTCAATGGGTTCTTTGATATCAAACAATCCAAATGCTAATCCATTTGTGATAATACAAATTCAATTTGAACATAGTTATATATGATATAACATAGTATGTATTATCAGTTCAAATTGAATCTATTCATTTAAGTCATTATAAACACAATTAGGCTATGCTATTGGATGTGTATACTGTAAAAAAAATACATATACTTGTGAACTATGAATATTTATTTAAATCACCGACACAAATTGTAATTTGTATTATTTTAAAATAAGTAAAGCCAACTTTCACAACTTTCTACGGCAGTGGATGGACATTTAATCATCATTCACCCTCTGACACCGACACACCTTTTAATACGGTCCTCCTGGGGGGGAACCCTGTGCGGTGTCGGCAGGTTCTGGGGAAACCTTTTGGGTCAACACCGGAGAAGAACACTAAAGAATAAGTTACGATGGTGCGAGTGAAGTCCAGGTAACATCTCCTCTCCTCTGAATATCGATCTATCTCATCGATTCACGTTCAGTGTCTCAGTGAGTGTCCATCTTTCTACAGATATCTGCTGTGTGAAATACACGTCTCGGACCAATCGAAGCGACTGCTGATCGATGACCGAGCGATCAGCGCGGCGGTGAAGGAGGCCGTGACGAGGACTCACGGAGACTACGGAGCGGCACAATGCGCCATTGGGTTCTCGGGTAATTAGGACTCTAAGGCCATACTTTTATATCTTGAATTAGATAATAATGACGACGAGATGCTCGTACGAGTGATTGAACTTCTGAATGTGTGCCCCAGTTAAGTATGTGAACGCGCTGACGGGCGTCCTGTTCCTCCGCTGCCCTAAGAGCTCCTACCAGCTGATCTGGTCTGCGCTGCCCTTCATCACCTGCGTGGGGAGGACCCCCTGCTTCATCACCTGTTTACATGTGGGAGGTGAGGGCTTTCTCTAGCTTTTAAATGCTTGGTTCTCCCCTTTCCCCCCTTTTTTTAAAAGGTTTTTGTGTTTTAAAGGAAAACAAGGTGCAGTAAGAGTCAAGTCAAGTTTATTGTCACTTCACAGTGACAAGTATAAAGCAGTGGTGTGAAAATCTTATGTGCAATACCTGACCAGATGCAGTTATGTAGTGATGCAATGGTTTGGTCTGGGTTTATATCTTTACTTAAGTCCACAACGTTTTAGACACGTAGGATAAGATGAAGATAAACATGGACCCAAATTGAACCTCTCTGTGAAATAGACTACTGGCTTGGGTTAAAGGTGCTGTAGGTTCATTTTAAGAAATAATTACTTGAGTGTCATTTGTTAATAATTGCATAGCCCACATCCACCAGTGAGTGAAATACACGGAGACTATCTGTGATAATATCTGTTTGGGGTTGGCTTCCATGCGTCTTCCAATCGGCCGAAAACTAACTATCATCATGATCGACAAGATGAGGGACGCAGTTCATCATGTAAACAATCTAGGAACAAATTAGTATGCATGTAAATGAGTGGTCGCATAAATACGTAGCCTAGTGTAAGTCCAGTCTGATACTCTTAGTCCCATGGGTGTCTTTTCAGAAGTGACGTTGACCTCATGGCCGTTTTCCATCGAGGTCAAAGAAAAGTGCTTACTATTAGACTACATCTTTGTTGTTTGTTGTTTCTTCTTCTCCTGTTGTAAAGCACATGGGGGTCATTGAAAGGCACTATAGAAATCTGAATTTATTATTCTTGGCTCGTAGCGAGTAAGAGTCATTTAATGGAAATTGCGTTGCAGTAGACTAGGATTACACTACAATGCATGACCCGTCAGTAGGTTAATCTTACTATCCTCTAATTGTATTTTTGGAGCATCTGTAGCATGGCCTCTTTTGGAATACAGTTGTTGTTGAAGTTAGAATTTTTTATTTTATTTTCTCTGAAGGAACAATCCGAACATGCCAGAAGTTCCTGGTTCGCTATAATACCCAGCAGCTCCATCGAATGCTCCCCAAATGTAAAACCAAAGGTAAGGAGTACATTTATGTAGTTCACTTTTCTAACCTATAGTTATTTTCATCCTAGTAGGTTCTCGGTCTTCTTTCATGCGTTGTTCCGATGTTAATCGCTTTCTGTGCTTTTGAATTGACTTTTGCAGAAGAGCAATATGAGGTTCGTCGCGCCATACTCGACTCGTCCTCCTATTTACTGAAAGAAAAGAAAGAGTGACTGTTTTTTCTTACATATTGTATTGTTTATTAACTACATTGTTAATGTTAACTGCTAGGTTCTGTGAATTATGTCACACTATGGGGTTTGACCTATTGAATAAAGGCGATGTTCCCTATGGGTTCAAATTCAGAAGACTGTTTTGTTCCTTTTCAAGTGGTTTGGGGGGAATGTGAATGTGATATGAAGATTGCACCAGATGTGTTGCTCTGTTCCATCCCCAGCCTTACTGGTTACTACCCCAGATATAGGAGTATTTACTGGATTGTATTGACCTTATGCCTAAAAGCTAAGCCTTCATTTTCTATTTCTGTACAGTTTAGTAAATACTTTATTATGTGTTTATTTTGTTAAATGTCTTGTCCTTTCATTTGAATTATTTTTAATGTTTTGAACTAAATAAAATGATTCAAGATGATTTTTTTTATTGCCATTCTCTCTCAGTATGCATTTCCTACATCAATAACACTATATACTACCTATACTATAAACAACACTATACTATAAACTACACGATAACACTACTGGGAACAATACAAATACAACTGAGCACTGTCTGTCAAGTGATCTGTAATCTTTCCCAAAACTAATACGAATAAATATCTATGTAAAAAATAAAGCATTCAATGGAACGGAGAACCTCCATGAGTCTCCTTCTATGAACACTACATTTCCCACAACTCCCAGTGATCTTCTATCGCATCCGGGTCTCTGCTTCTTGTCTGGCGACCCGTCGCCATTACTGGAAGCTCGCAGTTCTCCGCATGTTTTTTGGACGAAAAAGGCTTGAATTCACTCGTTTTCCAGCTTTTGGAAAACTGTGGACGCTTAGCGACTGACCGACATAGCGGTTAGTCCCCGACCACAGAGCTCTTTCTGGGGTCTGGGCCCCGGTCCCTCGTCCCACCCGTCAGAGGCCGCCGTAGGACCTGAGACGCCGTTATCGTGTCTCTTGTTTCTCTGTTTTGTGGTCAACATGTCGCCGTGATGGGGGTTCCGTGTTGGAGAGAAATGAACCAGGGCCTCGGCCGCTCCTACCACACTCCTCTTTCCTACGTGTCCCCGTTGGATACCAGAGAGCTCGGCGGCTCTCTGCCCCTCTCAGCTCGGCCTCAGACCACCGGACCTCACGGAGGACAACATGGAGAAGAACTCCAGCAGCAGCAAGATTCCACCTCGTTCGAGTTCTACTGGACCAGCACCCGGCGACTCTAAACCCAAACCAGGTGAAGATGCGTTGTTATACAACCACCCTAACCCTAACCAGGCCTGTGTAACCCCATGCCCCCCCAGGCCCCCCCAGGCCTAGCAGTAGCGCCTCGTGTTGTTTACAACATGATATGCATGACGTATGCGCTGCTGTCAAAGCAGGTTTCACTCCCGTTAGTATTTGGCCCCTAATTATCAAACGTGTTTTCCCTTTCTTGGCTGCACACCGGAGTACTCTGTGCAGGTGTATCAGTACTAAATACAGTACTCTGTGCAGGTGTATCAGTACTAAATACAGTACTCTGTGCAGGTGTATCCGTACTAAATACAGTACTCTGTGCAGGTGTATCAGTACTAAATACAGTACTCTGTGCCGGTATATCAGTACTAAATACAGTACTCTGTGCAGGTATATCAGTACTAAATACAGTACTCTGTGCAGGTGTATCCGTACTAAATACAGTACTCTGTGCAGGTATATCCGTACTAAATACAGTACTCTGTGCAGGTGTATCCGTACTAAATACAGTACTCTGTGCAGGTGTATCCGTACTAAATACAGTACTCTGTGCAGGTGTATCCGTACTAAATACAGTACTCGGTGCAGGTATATCCGTACTAAATACAGTACTCTGTGCAGGTATATTAGTACTAAATGCAGTACTCGGTGTTCCTTTCAGATGGTAAGAATAATGGAGGCTCAAAGCGGTACAATCGGAAGCGTGAGCCACCTCTCGCTAAAAGTGACAGCTTTCCGGGGCCCCGTCGCAACAATACACAGAAAAGCAAGACTTTCGACAAGAGACCCCTCCAGAGAGGCGCAGGGAGACCGTATGGCGTTGCAGGTGGAGGACGACGCGAGGAGGTAATGCTGTAAAACATCACTAAACGTCACTGAAAATATGTTTAAGTTACGCCATGTTTGTAGTTGACATCTCCCCCATTTCCCCTTTCCACCACCAGGTAGAAGAGACCCGCCGGGCCGAGTTTAGCCCGGCGCAATATGCTGGACCTAAAAAGATAAGCTTGAACCACCTGCTGAACTTCACCTTTGAACCCCGTGGGGGTAATGGTGTCCCTGGAGAAGGGGGCTATACGTGCTGGGGCCGTCGGAACAAGTGGGGCCACAGGCACAAGCCCTTCAACAAGGAGCTTTTCCTGCAGGCCAAGTAAGAAGGCTCTCCTGTCTCATCTGTTCATCAGTGGGTTAGAATGAAGCCCATTACAGAGATGGAGGACTTCAGTGACCCCAGAGGTTCAGTCGCTCAACTCAAGCCAGAAACATCAACTAAATAGAATACAATATGCCCAACTAGCAAACACAGCATAATATAAATATGAATTGAGAAGATTTTAGATTAAAATTGATTGTCATTGCACAGCAGTACAGTACAGTTTATATACAAGCATATAAATATGATTGTATATAAAATAATATGTGTATGTAACTGAAGCTAAAGTAGTGTCAGTGACTCTAGGAGTGAGTAAGTAAAGAGAGGAGTTTGGCAGCTCTGTGACAACCCTTCTTATCTCCAGCTGCCAGTTCGTGGTGACTGATGACCAGGACTACAAGGCTCATTTCACTGATCCAGACACGTTGGTTAGCTGGGACTGTGTGCAACAAGTGGTGAGTCTCCCCTATACCTCCTCTCCCCCCACTTCACCGTACACGCAAACAAGGGGTTCACAAGGGAATGATGGGGATGCCTTCCAAAAGCCTTTTCCCCTTGCCATCGCTTTCTAGATCTCTAGATCTACCCACTGTCCTAATGTGTTGTAAGCTAGAGAAGCCTCAAGTAGCTGCCAAATTAGGTTAGGTAAGTTTGTACCAAGGATACATTAGACATACCAGTAGTCATTAGACTATGAAAAAAGCACAAGTCAACCAGGTGTTCTGAAGGACGAACCACTTATTTGATCCTTGTAGCAGACGACACTGCCACCAGCTATTATAATGGCTACTAGAGGTCTCCTCCCGAAGACAAGAACACAGGGGGATAAGTCATCCGGTTTATTGCATAATAAATGCAATTAAATTAAAACGATGACTCAAACACTTGTTTGAATTATTGTGAACAGGGCAGATGGCACATGCTAGAGCTCTCTTCCCCGAGTGTGTGTGGTGGCTGTTTTAACCTGGGGCCTTTAACAAGGACCCCTCTCTTAAACCAGCCACCAACCACACACACTCCACTCATTTGAGGCGTGTAGCTGATTTGTTTATCATTTTGTATTTTAAGGGCAGTGCCGTTTGGAAATACATGCCTAAGAATTAGACAGATGGCAACACAAAATGTGATTTGTGTGACATGTGAGCATCAGTACTGGTGTTACAGTAACCCCCCCCCCCTCTACGTGGTGGTGGTGGTCAAAGCAGCAGGCATCTGTAAAATATTCAGTATATATTGTAACCATTTTAAAGTGTAAATTAAGTATTTAGCCAAGTATGCAGAAGTCGTAGCATTTCAGAGTACAGAAGGTTGATGAGGATTTGAAGATTCCTCCCATTGACTTGCATTTTATTTTTTAAAAGCGTCATATAAAAAAAAAAAGTAGAAAACGGCTGAATATAATGCCATAATGTAATATAAGTAGATATTTGAATGGTTTCTGTAACAGAAAGAATGCAGAAGTAGTAGTGGTCCATTCACATCTACAGAATAATAATGAGTACTTTAAAGTATGAAAAGTACAGATAGAGTGATGAGGAGTGAAGCAGTATGAGGCTTGAAAAGGAACAAGGACTAAATGAAAAATCACTTTAACAGAGGGGAAGGTTACTATACAGGCCGACACCGTCTCACTCACGCACTAAGGAGAGCAGCGATAACGGATAATACCAGAGACCGTGTGGATAGGGGAGACACACCCAACATTTAATCAAATGTCATAGTTCCACCTGTGATACGCTCTGCACGTATCCATATTCCAGGTAGTAAAAAGCACAGCTATGTTGCTGTTCTTCTACCAGGGAGCTGGTTTTGTGGTAACTAAGATTAGGATAACTGTTCAGCGGTTCAATGGTCTTATTGTATTGTGTCGTATCTGTCGCTTGCCATTTATTGTAGGTGTAGGAGCCAAATGCAAATGTAATAATTAATATTTAGCTATATTTCGTAATTTTTTACTTGGTATTAATGTTTATGTATATATTCTCATTTTGGTTTCATTCGTGTTGTGTGGGACAAATTGGGTGCATGTTCCTTTAAGAATGGGAGAATACTTTCACTTGTTTGACAAACTGCACCTGTTGGTGCAAGTTTAGTGTGGATTAAGTTGGAAGACAGGTGGAGTTACTTGGAGAAATGTGGTGCCATGTGTTTTTTGATCGTGTTAACCTTTCTTGGAATAATATAGGAATAATATTTTGGAACAGTTTGTTCGTTTGTTTTTGAGACAGGAAAATCGAGTCAACCAAAAATCTCCTCATCGTCTTACACCCCTACACACGGCTTTTGACTAGTGAGAAAATAGTGAAATTTGAGGCGACCATCTGGTAATTCTCTATGCAGGAAGTACCCAGTAGTAGTAGTAGTAGTAGTAGTGATCACAGGGAATCATCTGCCACTGCATCTTTAACACCCAGGGTTATTACAAACTAACTTTATTAAATATAACACATGTACATATCATCCATCAATCGCTTTATTGTTCTTTTATGTATATTTTTTATTGTGTTCTACAATTTCATACTGCGGGAGGGAATGGGGAGTAAGCAATCCAAATGTACTTGTTGCAAATGGCCAATACAATTCTTGAATCTTTACTGTAAATGGCTAAATTGCCACATGAGACCCCCAGAAGTGACTGCCTTTCCTTACTGTCTTTTTCTTTCTTTTTTTCCCCATAGCGAATCTACAGCCATGAGGTTCCCTCCTGCCCCATCTGCCTGTTCCCTCCGGTGGCGGCTCACATCACCCGCTGTGGACACATCTTCTGCTGGCCCTGCATGCTCCACTACCTGTCTCTGGCCGAAAAGAGCTGGGCCACCTGTCCCATCTGCTATGAGGCCGTGCACACCACCGACCTCAAGAGGTGAGGGGAGGAATCATTTTGAAACCCCTTGTTGTAACTGGACCTCAGACATTAAGGTTTTATTGCACTTGTATTGTACATCTTGCTTTACTACGTTTGTATGGTTCTCAGCCCAACCTGTAAGTATTTGCATCAAAGCAAAATGACTAAATGTCATATTTTTATATTTATCATATTTTTACCCCCCCCTTCTTTCAAATGAATTCCAAATTCTTGTGTCTAAGCATTTAAAAATGCTTCAAAAATGTAGTAATATATATGTATGTATATATGCTTATCTTTTATAGTGTGGTTGCTATGGAGACCAGGCAGTATGCAGTCGGTGATGTCATGACAATGCGTCTGATGCGGAGAGAGAAGGGGGCACTGGTGGCGATGCCCAGCTCTCAGTGGGTCAAGGTGGAGGAACCTGTCCGCTTTGAAGGTGAGGGGACGTCCGCTGATGGAGGGTGGGTGGAGGGTGACACCCTACACAATGTGCGGATGCTAGGTTGACTATGTGCAGTGATTTCATGAAGCAAGTCTCCCCAATAATGACAGTAAAGCACACCCTTGAGTTTAATATTGTGAAATACCACTGGTCACCAACCAAAACTAAATGTATCATTGAAATGTCGTCATATTGTGGGCCAATTCAAGCTAACTTGTTGTTAGTTGTGTCTTGCTCCTCTGCTACTCCAGCTGGTAGGATAGACCCTAGTAACGACCAGCAATGGAGACATTCCTAGTCCTAGTTGATTCTTGTCCTTTTGCTGAATGTCCTCCATGTTAGATTTCTTTTTTACACGTATTGCACGTTTAGTCTTTTTCCGACCCTGTTAAAAAACGACCAAACCGCAGCATCATTGCGATGTGGCTAATCCTACTTCAGATTCTACCTTGGTTACGTGTTGCTACGGAGGCAGGTTGTTTGGAAATGGCTCTCACTAATGGCTCTACCATTAAAGCAGCAGAGAAGCCAGTTAGTTTCACATAAGTCAGAAGGAATTAACAGGAGCAGCCTTGCCCAATGAGGTGTAGGGCTTTTTTGCACAAAAATACATGGGAAAGTAAAGCCTGTTCTCCAGTGAGACGCATGCTGGTTATTGCGTCCTATAACCAAGAGTAATGAAACGGCTATGTTAGTTAAGTGTAGCCTGCCTTTTATTGAGAGCCTAGGCAATTCGGCCCACAATTCGTCTTGTGCACAATATTTTTGAGGCAAGTTATGTTGTGTAATCTGTCAATTTGGCTGATCACATGTGTAGGGCGGATTTTGGCCGATAACAATCGGTGGCCGATCGATCAGGGCATCCCTTGAATTGATGTTTGCGTTTGTGTTTCCTCTAGACCCGAGTTTGAGCCAGTATTCGAAGCTGCTGCTGGCCTCTCCGGCCCAGGTACTGAGCCTGCTGGCCGAGGAGAAGGACGCCCTCCAGCTCCAGCTCAGCCAGGAGGGTGACGCCCAGTGCTGCTTCATCCAGAGCGCCCTGTGCCACCTGCAGGTGAGGAATGCTCCGCACATCACCCACCTGTTGATGTGAATTGCTGTTTGCTTTATTTGTTTTTAGGCCACAACAATAAGAGCTGTAATTGTCACAGGCTGAGCGGACGGTAAGGCTGTCTTTTGTTTCCTTGGTTTAGGAGCAAGAGGAGGTGTTGTTGAAGAGTCAGAAGGCTGCTGAAGACCGCCTTGACCTCTCCTACCTCACTCTGGTGGAAACAGTGGTCCCCACCATCATCACCACCACCAGCGTCACCAGCACCAAGGTTAGTGTCTCTATGGCTGCAGTAAAAAGGTTGCATAGCTCTATACAGCTAGGGCGTATTTGTACAACACATTTTCTGGCTTGACTTGAAGTAAATAACATTGAAACACAATTTCTCACACAATGTTACAGAGCTGAAAATCCTAATTGATTGCCAGCTTAACTCCAGGGTCCTAGTGCTGTGTGCTCAGAGCCTGTGTACCATCTCGTCTGTCTAGCCGGTGCTGCAGTACACGTCTGCCTTCGATGATGAGGTGGCAGAGCTCCCAGAGGAAGCCCCAGAAGAGGAGCCCCAGCTCCCAGAGGGCATGCTGGAGAGCCTGCTGGAGGAGGAGGTCACAGAGGGGGCCCCCGCTGCAGATCTAGACCAGGAGCGACCGGAGAAGGAAGAGGAGGAGATCCACTCTAATAGAGGGGCCGAAGGTGGGCGTCCAACAGGCCTGGCGTCACACGTGCCCTACTACTACTTCTACCAAGGTGAGGCCCTACTACTACTTCTACCAAGGTGAGGCCCTACTACTACTTCTACCAAGGTGAGGCCCTACTACTACTTCTACCAAGGTGAGGCCCACAAGCTGTCCTGGCACAGTAGATACCCAGCTTATCTCTCAAGAAGAGGTTGGCCCGAGAATCAGGCCTAGTATGGTACACAATAAAGCCAACGAATACATTGAATGCGATATGTAACCATTCCTTAATATAACTACAAGCTATCTACTTACCAGTTCCCACTAGAATACAGTTGAATGTTTGGCTTGCCGATCAACATGGCAGCGCAGCTTGAATGAACTCATTCAACCAAACGGTGTGACTGGTTCAATTGGCTTGATTGCCTTGTAAAATTACAATTAAAATAGTGTGCAATGTTTTTATGCTAGCTCTAAACTCCTCATGTAGTAAACATTATGTACTGTTTGTGATTACACATGAGAAATTGCACGACTCATTTGCAGGGCGCTGATTGTAGACACACAAATGCATGCATGCATGCATGCATGCCTAAACTTGAAAGACCAGAATAATTGGGGTATTTTGATACATGAAAATAAAAAAATATATTTACTGGCAGAAATGTCAGCTCGAACCTGAAATATCCTGTCACCAGGATTTGGGCCCGAGCCGACAAAATGTCACCTTATTGACGGGCCTGTCGGGTTGCAGACCTCCATCTTAATCTCAAGGAGTCACAACATTGTAGTGTTTTATTCTGATCTGGACTCGGAGACCTAAATAACCTTTACTGTGGCACCTGGCGGTGACATGCATTGTGTTGTTCTATTCAGGCCGCTAGACATTCAACAACACATGGTATTGCTCCTCATATTTTTTCTCCTTCAAAATTTGGTTGTTGGGAATTAAGAAATAAAGAGCAGATGGCTGTTTTTAAAATAGGACTAAAGGAACTACAACATACTCCTCGCTAGACTGTGGCTGGGAAGCTGGGTAGACTCCCTCTCTCTGCTGCCACAGCCGGGATTTGAGTGCTGACTGAATGTGGTGAAACACAACACCAGTTTGCTAAGGGCGCAGCTACAAGCTACCCTAACTTCTGTAAATGCCATGGCTTAGTGCTAGGCATGTTTTGCAAAATTAATTTGAGACGCATTGCTGTGTTTATTATGCTCTTTGTATCACATACTGCATATGGAGACGTTAAGTTCCTTAAATGCATTCTGTCCTCCGAAGAGGGGACTGAAGTGTTGGTTATGGATCAATGTAAACAGAAGGGGTGAGACTACCCCAGTTCTAGATGGATAGTGGGGGGTGGGATGCTCTGAGTCTACCCCAGCTCTAGATGGATAGTGGGGGGTGGGATGCTCTGAGTCTACCCCAGCTCTAGATGGATAGTGGGGGGTGGGATGCTCTGAGTCTACCCCAGCTCTAGATGGATAGTGGGGGGTGGGATGCTCTGAGACTACCCCAGCTCTAGATGGATAGTGGGGGGTGGGATGCTCTGAGACTACCCCAGCTCTAGATGGATAGTGGGGGGTGGGATGCTCTGAGACTACCCCAGCTCTAGATGGATAGTGGGGGGTGGGATGCTCTGAGACTACCCCAGCTCTAGATGGATAGTGGGGGGTGGGATGCTCTGAGACTACCCCAGCTCTAGATGGATAGTGGGGGGTGGGATGCTCTGAGACTACCCCAGCTCTAGATGGATAGTGGGGGGTGGGATGCTCTGAGACTACCCCAAGTCTAGATGGATAGTGGGGGGTGGGATGCTCGGAGACTACCCCAAGTCTAGATGGATAGTGGGGGGTGGGATGCTCTGAGACTACCCCAGCTCTAGATGGATAGTGGGGGGTGGGATGCTCTGAGACTACCCCAAGTCTAGATGGATAGTGGGGGGTGGGATGCTCTGACACGTGCTCCATGTGGGGAGACCAGACCACCTGGAGGGGTTTGATGAATCCCAACACAAAAAATGCGACTTCGGTACGTTTGCACCTGGCTTTTTTGTGAGTGGTAATATGTGTGGTTATATCCGATTGCCCAAAATGCATGCTAATTCTTACACTCACTCACTCACTCGAAGTTAGTATTTTTTTTTACCTGCCAGTAGAAAGATCAAGCCAAGCAAATGTTTTAATATGTATTCCTGAATTATTTTGCCCGCCAAATGGTCAAATCTATACACCATTGGCCGGTTGCAGGTGTTCATTTTGGACCACGTGGCTCGAGCTTCAGCCACTAATTGACCTTATTCTGAAGCCTCACAGTGCTTTGCTAACTTCCTGCCCTGTGTGTGTGGTTCCAGCCGAGGACTGCCAGCAGATGTTCCTGCACCCAGTGAATGTGCGCTGTCTCCTGCGCGAGTATGGCAGCCTGGAGGCCAGTCCCGACACCATCACGGCCAGAGTGGTGGAGACTGAGGGCCACACGGTCACCGAGGTAACACACCCGTCCATTTGGTCATTCAGCAAGACGGTTCTAAACGACTTGTCGTGGACATTTTTGATAACTTGGGGGAAGAGTGATATTAATGATACGGATACATCCCTGACTGAAAAAAAGAGCTCTTAGCTTACATTAACGTGTGTGTGTGTGTGTGTGTGTGTGTGTGTGTGTGTGTGGTGTGTGTGTGTGTGTGTGTGTGTGTGTGGTGTGTGTGTGGTGTGTGTGTGTGTGTGTGTGTGTGTGGTGTGTGTGTGTGTGTGGTGTGTGTGTGTGTGTGTGGTGTGTGTGTGTGTGTGTGTGTGTGTGTGTGTGGTGTGTGTGTGTGTGTGTGTGTGTGTGTGTGTTGGTAGGAGGTGCGCCGTCGGCACCGCTATCTGGCTCACCTGCCTCTCACCTGTGAGTTCAGCATCTGTGAGCTGGCCCTGCAGCCTCCCATCCTGTCTAAAGAAACCATGGACACTTTTGCCGGTCAGCGTGCTTTACACACATCATTCATGAATACAGCTGTTCTGTTTAAGTACTACTGCGTTAAGAGGAGTGTAATGGATGCCAGCAGGGGGTGCTGTTCAGTGGTAAACCTCACTGCTCGACGCCTAAGAGACGTTCTAGCGATGAAGCTAGAGCCCGTGGGTTTTAGCTTCACGTTGGAGCATCGCCTCTCATGCCGGAGGTTGTGAGTTCGAGCCCAGTGCGGGACGCTCACTGATGCATTGGTTCCTTGACCCGAATGAGAGTGAGGTTTAGGTGGGGTGAGCCAGCAGGTGGTGCTGTGCAGGGGTAAACCTCACTCCCTGATGGTGAACTAAAAGATATTCTAGACTAACGTTTTTACGTTAGAGTCCCGCCTCTCATGCCGGAGGTCGTGAGTTCTGGCCCAGTGCGGGACACTCACTGTTACATGAGCTCATTGTTTACCTGCTGCTGCTGCTGCTGTTGTTTTTGTTAGACGACCTGGAGAAGAGGAAGCGTCTCAGGCAGAAGAAGGACAGGGATGAGAAGCGTAGGGAGAGACGCATCGAGATGGAGGAGAACCGGAAGCAGGGGAAATGTAACTATCAGCTGACATTCTTCTAATTCATGTTTTTTTCTTTAACATTCATGATGCAATCCAAATGTGTTTTTGGCTGGGCCATTGTGTACTCACCAACAATCTGACCCTTCAGACCCAGAGGTATATATTCCGTTGGAGAACCTGCAGCAGTTCCCAGCGTTCGGCTCTCCTCCTCAGAACTGCGTTCCCGTGGTCCAGCTGGACTTCACTTTGGCCCCGCCTTCTCCTCTCAGCAGTAGTCCCGCCTCTGGTGAGAGCTATATGCCACTTTATGGGCTGTATTAAAGGGATCAGTTATTGAGTCGCCCCAACTTCTAGCTTCTAATATGCTGGTACTTGGCTGTTTAAAGTTCATTGTTAATGAATTAAATAGTTAAGTGATCTGTCATCATACATATTCTCTGAACTAAATGTTTTCTTTTTTGCGTTTTACAGATGGAATGATGTTCCCTACCTTGAATGGGCAACATGCTTCACCCACACTGGGAAGTGTGGAGGAGGACTCTCACTGCATGTCCTTTGCACAGGTATGTAATGCTATATGCAGTGCACTGTGCTGCACTACTGGCACTTTAAAATGCTTTTTGTACAATTCACCATATGCATATCATCCTTCAGACACTTTAATGTTTATAGATGATATAATAATGTATATAGCTAGGGCTGGCCCCAAATATTCAAATAACCGATTTATCCATTGTTAGTTTTATATCAGACATTAGAACGTCATCCGTTTTAAATATATATATATTTATATATATATAAATATATGTATAGAAATATATATGTATGTATGTGTATATGTATATATACTGTATAACGTTTTACATACATGCATCCATCCATACACAAAAGCTAATACAACTCCTCTCTGGCTGGTTTTCAGATGCTTCGAGATGGCAAGGCCAGAGCTGATGCTGGGGCGAGGATCGCGCCAAAGAAAGGTAATGTGTTGGTAGTAGTTTGGCATTGAAATAACATCACTAGGTTATACACCAGGTTAAACATCGCTAGGTTATACACCAGGTTAAACATCGCTAGGTTATACACCAGGTTAAACATCGCTAGGTTATACACCAGGTTAAACATCGCTAGGTTATACACCAGGTTAAACATCGCTAGGTTATACACCAGGTTAAACATCGCTAGGTTATACACCAGGTTAAACATCGCTAGGTTATACACCAGGTTAAACATCGCTAGGTTATACACCAGGTTAAACATCGCTAGGTTATACACCAGGTTAAACATCGCTAGGTTATACACCAGGTTAAGCATTGCTAGGTTATACACCAGGTTAAACATCGCTAGGTTATACACCAGGTTAAACATCACTAGGTTATACACCAGGTTAAACATCGCTAGGTTATACACCAGGTTAAACATCGCTAGGTTATACACCAGGTTAAACATCGCTAGGTTATACACCAGGTTAAACATCGCTAGGTTATACACCAGGTTAAACATCGCTAGGTTATACACCAGGTTAAACATCGCTAGGTTATACACCAGGTTAAACATCGCTAGGTTATACACCAGGTTAAACATCGCTAGGTTATACACCAGGTTAAACATCGCTAGGTTATACACCAGGTTAAACATCGCTAGGTTATACACCAGGTTAAACATCGCTAGGTTATACACCAGGTTAAACATCGCTAGGTTATACACCAGGTTAAACATCGCTAGGTTATACACCAGGTTAAGCATTGCTAGGTTATACACCAGGTTAAACATTGCTAGGTTATACACCAGGTTAAACATCGCTAGGTTATACACCAGGTTAAACATCGCTAGGTTATACACCAGGTTAAACATCGCTAGGTTATACACCAGGTTAAACATCGCTAGGTTATACACCAGGTTAAACATCGCTAGGTTATACACCAGGTTAAACATCGCTAGGTTATACACCAGGTTAAACATCGCTAGGTTATACACCAGGTTAAACATCACTAGGTTATACACCAGATTAAACGTATTGGTTTGTATTCTTCGGTTACAGTAGCAGAGTGCTGCCATGTGTGGTATAAAATGTTTGTGCCCGAGATAAGTTGTCTTTACATAACCAACTCGGTTTTGTTACCTTTTGTTACCTAATTTGAATTTTAGGGAACTATACCAGCAAATAAAAATAAAACCTACAAAGGGAGGAAGGAAATCAATGAATTTAAATATTTAAGGTCAAACAAGCTATTATGTTTTTACAAGCCATAGAAACCTAATTCAGGGATCTGGAGAAAAATAGTTGGAGAGAGAAGCTCAAACAAACTATTTACATATCGGAGAAGATACAGAGAATATTTTAATTCTATACTGTGTAATACAGAGTCACTTATACTTTTAGTGCACCACTTTCTCGCGCTTTGAAAAATTCCAATCCGGAGCGTTTCAGAGCAAGAGCATCAATGTAACCATAGAAATTAAACTGAACTCCCACTCCCTGACACTGTTGGTAGAAGAGCCCTGGACTGTTATTACTATTACTATGAGCCACATGCATGGGAATGAATTAATACAAATGTGATATGATGCCACCCGTGGCAGCTCTCTGCTCTCGTATTCAGTCAATAAGCGCAGTTTACAATTATATGGCTTCCGATACCACTGACAAGTATCACTTCCAGTGAGCAGCAAATTATTCTTATTTTTTTCAGACATGCTGCTGTCACTGCCGACCCCGGACAGCGAGGGCGAGAGTGACGGGTCTGAGCGCGTTCCCGTACCCAGCTTCCAGAACTCCTTCAGCCAGGCCTTCGAGGAGGCCCTCCAGCAGATGGGCAGCGGCCCGGCTGCCACCGCCGCTACTGCTGCTCAACCCGTGGTGGTCCCTGGTGAGTGTTGATTTTACCTAGGGTTATCTAGGTAAAACACTTTCGAAGTGCAATGCAATGCATGGAAGTGCGTTTACAAGACCAAGGACGTGTTAATAGAACAGCCGCTACTGCTAAGACTGCACTCATTCTCTTCCCTTTGTGTTTTCCAGAGGAAAAAGGAGGAAAGAAGAAGAAGAAGAAGCAGAAGATTCTGTTCAGCACATCCTTGGTCCACACAAAGTAGAGAACACTGACGTCATCCAACCCTCATCTCCAATTTACACTCATGGTCTCCCCACCTCCCCCCAAATCTTATTTTTTTAAATAGTCTTGGAAAAAGACCTGCCCAAATGTAGCCAAAACAAAACCGATTAAGGATGTGCAGTGACCTTGTGTCAGAGAAAGGAACCTTTTTGATCACATTTATTCAAGAAGAAATGGGTTGTTCACATGGTAACAATTAACAGGCTTAATGTGTGTTACAAGTTCAATGTTGAGTTTATTATTGCAGATGTCTCCGAGGCATAAAAAGTGAATGCTACTTGCGGCCCAAGTTTAATTCAAGGAACCTCCAACATGACCACCGAGATTGAGGCATGTGGATACAAATGTATGGGGTGGTTATATAGTCGAGGAGCAGTCAGCCAGCTGCATACTCTAAACACCCTCAAGCTTACAGAGAAGCTCTTTCCGTCTCCTCAAACAATGTAAACATTAAAAATATTTTATTTTTTTATGGCAGATTAGATCTAGTTAAAGCACATCATTGCCCTGAAGATATATACATATTTGGTGGGGATGGCTCATTGAATTGGATGCCACAGCTCTCAGTAACATGTTGGTTTAGGCCTTGGTTTTCAGTGCAACAAGTGGCATTGAGTGAAACGGGTGTTTTTCTCTTGGTTCATTATCACAAGGATGTCTGCTAAACATGAATATGCGCTTTTCTTCTTTCTTTTCTGTCACCCTTTTTGATTGTATAATCTTCCCTATTATAGGAACATTTTCATATTTACCGACATGGATTTGGTGTTGCCCATGTGTGGAAGCTATTAAGTTGATTATGTCAAGTGATGGTCAGAAGAAGAGATGGCACTGCAAAGTGCCAAGGATGTATTCTAGATCTACTGAGGGATTTGTTTTTCATGCCTAATTTGGACTCTAGTAGACAACTGGCCGGTTTGATTGAATAAAGTATTATGCACAGTCAAAGAACGTGTTGTTATTGGAACATCAAAAGCTGACGAATGTGGATCCATTGTTGTCCACATGAGGGCGTACCATACCAAACAATGGGCCCCCCAGGTTTAGTAGGAAGGTGTCTTGTGTTCAGCCCTGGTCCCTCCCATCAACTACAGGCTAGTAGGACGGTGTCCTGTGTTCAGCCCTGGTCCCTCCCATCAACTACAGGCTAGTAGGACGGTGTCCTGTGTTCAGCCCTGGTCCCTCCCATCAACTACAGGCTAGTAGGACGGTGTCCTGTGTTCAGCCCTGGTCCCTCCCATCAACTACAGGCTAGTAGGACGGTGTCCTGTGTTCAGCCCTGGTCCCTCCCATCAACTACAGGCTAGTAGGACTGTGTCCTGTGTTCAGCCCTGGTCCCTCCCATCAACTACAGGCTAGTAGGACGGTGTCCTGTGTTGTTCAGCCCTGGTCCCTCCCATCAACTACAGGCTAGTAGGACTGTGTCCAGCCCTGGTCCCTCCCATCAACTACAGGCTAGTAGGACGGTGTCCTGTGTTGGTCAGCCCTGTCCCTCCCATCAACAGGCTAGTAGGACGGTGTCCTGTGTTGTTCAGCCCTGTCCCTCCCATCAACAGGCTAGTAGGACGGTGTCCTGTGTTGTTCAGCCCTGGTCCCTCCCATCAACTACAGGCTGCAACCCGACACGGGATAGCGACTGAGCGAGTCGGCTAGCTAAGTCAATTAGCCAAGTTAGCCGTTCTTCTACTACTTCTACTACTACTACCACCCCTGGATAATAATAATAATAAACGAGCACACGTCTCAACTGGATGTTTGTATTGCGGCCCTAGAGCCCCCCCCCGCCCCCGAGAGGAACACAGGGCGAAGCCGGCCTCCGTGTCTGGTAAGTTGTGTGGAGGTGTTAAAGAAGGCTGGCGGGTCGATGGGTCCATTTTGCGACGTCTGAGTCTCGGCTCGTTAGCTGGTTGCGTGCTAGCATACGATCTGTTGACCCAAACTCAAGATAATATATTGGTTTGTGTTTTACTTGCGTGTCAAACTGGGCAGGCAGAGATGTCACAAATGCGTCCAATACTTCTCCAATCCTCCTGGAGGTGTGGATGTGGTCCATGGAGGAAGAGAACCAGCAGCCAACTCGAACACTTGTTGCAACGCAGCTTAAAAAAACCAAAACACTTTTTTGTTGTTTTATAAGCAAGGTTAGCAGTAAAACAAAACAAAAAACCCCTATCTAATCAATAACTCTAAATGATGTATTTAACTTCGTAAGGCACATAGTACATCAGTAATGCCGTGATACTATTTCCTCCAATACAAAGTCACGTGTCGCTTTTGCCCACTATGACAAACCTAAAGAATACATTTTCTATATACGGTTCATATATTTTCGTTAAAGCTGTTTCTCTTGAACTGGTTTCCATGTGTGGTGTCTTTCTGCTGGATGTGACTCCATCTGCCCAACTGGCTCGACCACATATCGACTAGTCCTCCCTTTGATGTCAACAATCGGAGTTCCAACCGATTGACTCCGGATCCCCGCCGACTGTTGGTTTATTATCCTCGTTATGTCGGGAACGGGTTTTCCCTTTTCCTTCCGAGTCAACTTCAAACACTGTAATCAAAGTATGGGGAAGACTCTTCCATTTTTAACATAGTGCGTTTGCGGTAAGCGGAAGGGTGCCGTGGATTCAGTGCACAGACGTAGAGAGAGAGACATATTTGTGTGTAGTCAAGTCAGTGTATTGACACCAGCCAAGGCATAACACGTGTAATATGAGAGTAAGTGAAAGGTTACTGTTCACTAAGTAGTTTGCTGTGCTTGATCGTTGTTCCATATCGCAGAGATGTGATATCGCTGTGTTCTGTGTTGTTACGGTATACCTTATTGGGTTTGTGTTGGGCTGGAGCATGGCGGCCCAAAGACATAAAGACCTTAGAACGTTGTTCACCACCCTGTTGGGAAGTGTCCGTCATGGCCACAGGGGGCGCTACAGCTATGACAGGTGTAATGCTGTATGTGGTGGTGGTGATACAAAGTTGTTTTTCCTCTCTCTGTCTCACGCACACCTCTCACCCTCAAAACGATTCCCTTCTAGTGTGATATGACACCGCTGCATGGTTACCATAGAAACCAGGGCTCCACTGCAGACGGGGAACATCTAGTCGGGTAAGTGATTGAAGCCTGGGTGGGGTGGGCAAAGTTTGAATGTGCTATCAACAAGCAGCTGGGCAGAGATCTGTTCGGTTATGTCTCAGAACGGCCGGTCCGCTGCTATGGCTGAGAAGAGCCAGATGTTGTTGACTGTTTCCAAATGAGCACATGTGGACAGTGTTATGGGATCTGGCGAGGCAGCATGTTTGAACGGCTGTTAGCATTAAGTCATTCAAGCACGCCATTATGGTACTCTAGACTAAAGTGAATTTTCTTATGCAATCTGGTAATTTATTGGTTATTTGTTGTGCTCAGAGCCTCAAACGCAATACAGTTTTGACTTGTGACTATTAACTTAGGCTTTTATCCATATTTTTCCATGGTTATTTTGAGATGCATGTAGAGCAAGATCACTGCAGTCTGGTCTAGAAGAAAAACAAGAGCTGTATCTCCGTAGCCCTACCCTGTCTGACGAGCCACCTTAGTGCACCACAACCTTTGTCTCACTCCTGAGTGCTATTCAAATATCTTATTTAGTCATGCTTCATTGGAAGATTGGTCTCGGGTCAAGGACTAAATTAAGTAGAGTTGTACGGCACACCCAAGACAAAGTTTAAAGTTGTATTTAGTTGATGGGTGCTATAAGCGGATTTAAGTGGAGTGCAGGGTTTGGTTTGACACTGATTATGTTATTGTTGTTGATGTTTGTATCTTTGTGCTGCCACCTGTAGGTGGTTGTGGAAGAATGGCTGCTCAGGTGGACCACCAGGCCGGGGAGGTTGGAAGGACGGCTCTGAGGGGCCGTGTGCACCTCAGTCCATTGACTGACTCCAGCAACAAGAGCCTCAGTGAGGGCCCCTCCAGCACCCAGGGGCCCCTAATCATGGTTCCAGAGCCTACTAAACCTGCGCCTGGCCCAAAGCCCCGACTCACTCCCAAGCCCTTTTCCGTGGAGCGAAACCCCACCATCAGACCGATCCTAGCCCCTAAGCCTCACAGCAAACCCCAGGCCGAGCCCACCCACCCTACTAGCTACAGACCAGACCCTCCGGCCTCTCCCAAACCCCAGCCGCCAGCTGTGGGATCCAAACCAAGACTGGTGTCGACTAACTCCACCCGCCCTTCCCCTACCTCCCTCAAACAATCTGCTAAGCAGAGCACTGGGCAAACAACCAAGCCTGTGGTCCATCCCTTCAAACCAGCACCCCCACTCACTCATGGAGACTCAAGAAAACCAACTCCCCCTAAACCAGCAGAGCGGCAGAAACCTGGGGCTTCTGGATTGTCTTTTTCCAGGAGCCCTAAAAAGGCCCCTGGAGCGGAGTGGTCTGGATCCACCAAGGACAAGGAAGACCATGACGAAATATCCTCTAAGAGCCCGACATGGACCTCCATGACTAGGGCTAAGTCTATGGGGTTCCTCAATCAGCTTGGCCAAGAAGAGAAGCAGGAAGAAACCAAACCACAGGCGGTGGTGCATCGACCTCCGCCCAGAAGCTCAAGGTCTAGGCCTGTGTCGGCCATCTTCCTTCCCGCCTCTTCTCCAAACTCTGAGCCACAGATCCCTTCTCCTCGCTGGGAGGGGCGACGCCCCCTTTCGGCAGATCTCACAGCAAGGTTTGAGGCCAGCGGTCTTTCGCTGCAACGCAACAATCCATCGGCCGACAGCAAGGAGAACACTCCAGAGCAGACCACACCCACAAGCCTGGAGAGACACCCCAGTTTGGAAGGTACCACACCAGCACCTCAGGGAGGAGCAAAGCCCACCGTCTCTCAAACGGAGGGTGTCGAGAAGAAAACGGTTGTTAAGAATGAGGAGGACGTGGCAGGGGCATCGAGCATCAAGAGACGCATCAGTCTTCTCCTGGATTCCTCCTCCTCCTCCTCTCCTGTAACGGCTGCCATTAACCAAGGTCCTTCTACCCCTCAGCCAATGGCTGAGCCAGAAGCAGCTCCACTGGGTATCAAGCAGCGAATTAAAAAGCTGACCGAGGACATACCTGCCACCCCGAGTCCCCTGGCTAAGCCAACCGTTAATCCTCGATCTCAACCCCTTGACCTGACCTCGAGGTATGGCTGTCTGTGCACTCGAGTCCTGTCTTTGTCCCGAGAGTATACCCATGGTGCCTGGTGTTGTGGAGGCCTAACCGGTATTTACTTTTCCCCAGGCTTATACCTGAATGGACTACAGACCTTAGCAGCCCCTCACTCAGTGAGCCAGAACACTCACTCAAGACTGACAAAGATCCGCAGCTGAGGGTAAGAGAGAATGACCAACCAGTTTATAGATTGATGTTGATAGTTTTGGGAGGAAGTAAATGGGCGGCAGAAACCCTGAATCAGTCCTTTGTGACTGTGGTAAGGTGTTGTACTTTCAATCCTTTGGGTTCCCAGGTCAAATCCACTTGGGAGATGGTCTGAAGGCCGTCCCACGATTACTAGTTCAACTCTAAGCACATCAAACTAAATAAAGTATTTACCATTTTGTTGCCTTACTGCGTGAAAACAAAATGTTCTAAGACATTACTATCCAACTCAGAAAACAGAGGATGACCGTATTTGCTAAGCCCCATATCGGTTTACCTTTTTAAGAAAAGGTTCTCCCCCGGGGAAGCTCTGGTATAATACTCTGAACACGACGTCACTTCTGAATGTGTGCACCGTTCTGAAACCCAAGACCGTGGGTAGATTGACCAGCATCCCCCGGGTGGCTCTGGGGCCCCTGGAACACCGTGAGGAAGGTGGCTGGAAAAGGTCAACACAGAAAGGCTTTGATTTCTACCTTTGGCACCACGCCCTGCATGAGGCTGGGAGGGGGAGGGGAGGGGAGGGGAGGGGGAGAGAGGGAGGGAAGGAATAGGATTACCTGCCTGATTTTGTACACATGTCTTTCCACGGTTGCGCAATACACTTTAAAGTATCTTTTAGTGTACCTGCAGTTGGCGAGAACCCAAAGCCTACTAGCTGGACAGTCTAACATGGCTATTAAGTTATCCATGGAAAAATATTATTATAATTAAAATACTATAATTATTTTGTCCTTCGGAAATGTGCTATGTGAGGCAGTTGGGTCATCGTGGGGTAACTGTGGGGTAACTTTGAGCTTCCTGGGCTTTTATTATTTATTTATTTTCAGATTAACGAAAGCATTACTCTGACGTTAAGGTCCTTAGCTCTTTAAATCATGAATCATGAAAATGAGGCAAGGTTTGACTGAGTCTCTTTGACTAAGTCAAGCCTCGTGGTGGCGTAGTTCTGTTGCAGTTCAGGTCATGGTCACAGGGCTTGCTAAAAATGATTATTATAATCGTGCAATCATTGCAATGTATATGGATGGGAGAGTTTTTATTTCTTAATTATATCATTACTGTTCAACTATTCAATGTTTTTATATTATAAAATGTAGGCATAGGGTCATCGCTTTCAACTTTCAAAATCAATGAAATTGAATCAAATGCATTTCAATTGGAATTTGATAGGTTAGGAATACCTTCATGGGAATATCTTGGTCTGATATCCACTGGCCCAACGCTCCCTCCCTCGCGTCTCATTCTGTCACTCAAACAGTTCATGTTGTCCTGCATTGGAGGTCGTTCCTCTGGGCTTGCTGTGTGCTCTCTTGACACACCACCCCAGGTCACCATACACGTTCACATGTTCAACATTACTACAATAGCCAGAGGACCACAAAATGGAATAATGGGTTTCTACATGAATAAATATAAACAAGCCATAAATCATTGAGCTAAAGTGCACCTTATTGCTGCTTCAAAGAGCTGCTTGTTGAAACTCTTGAAGTGTCCTCTAACCTCATAGGACAAGGCTGCTCCTGTTAAGTCCTTCTGTCTTAGGTGAAACTAACTGGCTTCTCTGCGGCTTTTAATGGTAGATGAACGAGAGCCATTTCCAAAATGATGTGAAACTACGTTTCCTTTGCATGCTGGCTGGTTATTAGTAAATGGTAAATGGACGGCATTTATAAAGCGCTTCTAACCAAAGCACTGTGCAAGTTTTACCTCACGTTCACCCATTCACCCATTCACTCAAACACACATTCGTACACCGACGGCCCATGCAAGGCATGACAGTTATTAGTACAGATGTAATGCTAACTGTTTGTATATACTTGCCAGGTCAGGCCGGCTGTCAGCCTCGGGGACCAGAAGAGGAATACGGAGCAAACGTCTTCCTCAACAGACACAGGGAGTTCATCTAAAGATGGCCGACACAGCGGCGAGGTGCAGACGGTGCGGGCGTCCTTGTTCGAGAACGTCGTCGAACGTCGCAGTGTGCTGGTCATGGACGGCGACGACCCCAAAGAGTCCACAGCCGGGACCACAGCCGGGCCCGCGGCACCCCGGCGAGTGTACCCAGAGGACGACGGAACCCTGGTCACCGCCACCTACCGGGAACCGGTGCCCTCCGCCGGCCTCCTGCGCGCACCCCACTCCCTTGCGGCGGTTCCGGCGGTGGAGGGGAGCAGGGCGGTGAGCGAGAGCCTCCCACCGGCGTGCCTGGAGGACAAGGCGATGACCCTGCGCTCACGCCGCTCTGACTCCAGCCGGACACCGACAACAGCGTCTGGGAGGTCTGCACCGGAGAGGGGAGAGACGCCCGATGTCCTGACGCCCGATGTCCAGCCCCGTTACCTGAGGGTCGGAGCCCTGCCCAAGTGGAATGCTACAGACGCAGAGCAAGAGGCTGGGGCGGAGGAGAGGCCGGGGGCTTGGGACAGAGAGAGGGAAAGGCAGAGGGAGGCGGAAGGGGAGGAAGCGGCACCAAAGCGCCTGAAAATGCTTGGGACGGATGATCAACCCAAACCCAGGGCAACATACTTTGCACTGACTGGACAAATACAGGAACCCGTTCCCCCCGGAGACGGTGGGCCGGACAGATGGGTCACCAAGGCTGAAACCGCAGATGACCTATCAGTAAGGTCTGGGCCTCGGGGTTCACAAGGGAAGATCGTCTCTATGAGGAACCCTTCACTGGAGGAAGCTTTCAGGGAGAACCAAAGCCCAGCCGAGGAGCCCAGAGAGCTGGATCGGGAACTGGTTTGGGACAGGCAGGTGACGGAGAAACAGATGACAGAGATGGAAAGACAAAGGGATCAGAGTTCAAAAGCTGAGAGGGGAAAGACGAGGACAGGGGAGCTGGAGAGGGAGATGTTGAGACAGGTGGAAATAGAAAGGCATCAGCATTTAGAATTAGCTCGAATGATGGAGCGGGAAAGGCAGAGAGACCTAGAGAGACGGGTACAGTTGGCGTTTGAGAAGGAGAGCCTGCGTGAGTTTGAGCAACAGAAGCAGGCAGTGCTGGAGAAAGAGAAGGAGAGACAACAGGTTCTGGAAAGGGAGAAGCTACAACGTATAGAGAGAGAGAAACAAAGAGATTTGGAAAGACAGAGGGAGGTGGAGAGAGAGAGACAGAGGGGGGTGGAGAGACAGAGGGAGGTGGAAAGACAGAGAGAGGTGGAGAGAGAGCGGCAGAGGGAGGTGGTGAGACAGAGGGAGCTGGAGAGGCAGGGGGAGCTGGAGAGAGAGAGACAGCGCAACCAGGAGAGACAACAGGAGTTGGACAAGGAGAGGAATCAGCTGGAGGTCCAGAGGGAGCGTCGGCAGGAGGAGGAGCTGGAAATGATCAAGGAGATGGAGAAGAAACAGCTAATGGAGTTTGAGCGGCAGAAGCAGGTGGAGAGGAGACTGAAGGAGAAGAAGGAGCATGAAGAAGCAGACAAACTCAGTCAGGCTGCCATACAGCAAGAAGAAGAGAGACTGAGAGAGCTGGAGAGACTGAGAGAGCTGGAGAGACAGAGGGACCTGAGGAGACAGAAGGAGCTGGAGAGACAGATGGAGCTGGAGAGACAGATGGAGCTGGAGAGACAGAGGGAGATGGAGAGACAGAGGGAGATGGAGAGACAGATGGAGCTGGAGAGACAGAGGGAGATGGAGAGACAGAGGGAGATGGAGAGACAGAGGGAGCTGGAGAGACAGAGGGAGATGGAGAGACAGGGGGAGGTGGAGAGGGAGATGGAGAGACAGAGGGAGGTGGAGAGACAGATGGAGCTGGAGAAGCAGGGGGAGCTGGAGAGAGAGAGACAGAGGGAGCTGGAGAGACAAAATGTGCTGAAGAGACAGAGGGACCAGGAGAGAGAGAGACAGAAGGAGCTGGAGAAAGAGAGACAGAGGGAGGTGGAGAAAGAGAGACAGAGGGAGGTGGAGAAAGAGAGACAGAGGGAGGTGGAGAGACAGAGGGAGGTGGAGAGACAGAGGAGGTGGAGAGACAGAGGGAGGTGGAGAGACAGAGGGAGGTGGAGAGACAGAGGGAGGTGGAGAGACAGAGGGACCTGAGGAGACAGATGGAGCTGGAGAGACAGAAGGAGCTGGAGAGACAGATGGAGCTGGAGAAAGAGAGACGGGGGGAGCTGGAGAGACAGAGGGAGCTGGAGAGACAGAAGGAGCTGGATAAACAGAGGGAGCTGGAGAGACAGAAGGAGCTGGATAAACAGAAGGAGCTGGAGAGACAGAAGGAGGTGGAGAGACAGAAGGAGGTGGAGAGACAGAGGAAGGTGGAGAGACAGAGAGAGGGGGAGAGACAAAGGAAGGTGGAAAGGCAGAAGGAGATGGAGAGGCAGGAAATGGAGAGGGAGAAAGAGGAGGAGAGACAGAGGGAGGTAGAGAGGAAGGTGGAGAGACAGAATGAGATGGAGAGACAGAGGGAGCTGGAGAGACAAAGACTAAATGAGTTTGAGAAGGAACATCAGAAGCAGCTGGACTATGAGAGACAGGAGCTGGAGAAACAGAGGCTGAGGCAGGAGAAGGAGAGACTGCGTAAGGAGGAATTGGAGGTGGCCATGGCCATGGAGATGGAGAGGCATCATCTCCTGGACCTGGAGAAGAAGAGGCTGAGGGAGAAGATGGCGAGGGAGGAGGCTGACAAACTGAGGCAGGTTGCCAAGCGGCAGGAGGCTGACAGGCAGAGGCTGATGGAGAAGCAGCGGAGGGAGTCGCAGGAGCGGCTAGCATTAGACCCATCGCCTCTGAGGCCCAAAGTCCTCAATCTGGATTCTGTGTTGCGAGACGACCCGCTCTCCACAGCACCGTCCCGCCAGGTTGACCCTCCGGTCCGTTGGAAACACCCCTCTCCTAGAGTGGAGGAGCCTTACAAACCAGCCATTCTGGACATAGACTCGTTCACGTCACAGACCCAGCCTTTGCCCAGTGGAGAGGACTTCTCTGCGACAGGTATCCAATTTTTGGAGGGGGAAAGCTGGGTCCGACTACAGCCCCTTAACCCCGGAAGGGACAGTATCCGCAACGTGCCACAGGAAGCCTTCGTTGGGCGGCCCAGCCCGGCATGGGTGCCCTCTCCCCAGGACCCGTGGGAGCTGATGCCCGTTGAGATGTCTGTCGACTTGCCCGCTGTGCTGGAAGTCCCCAGGAAGACGGGCGGCACACCCATGCTGGAGCAGCTGCTGCTCCGACAGGGCGAGCGGCGTTCGGCCCCAGAGAGGCGCTGGTCGGCTCTAGTGGAAGAGCCGTCCCCCTCGGGCCGCTCGCCACAGACGGCAGCGGATTCTGCCCAGGAGCAGATCTGGCTCCCCAGGGTCCAGGAGCCTCCCGCCCCCAGGGTCCAGGAGCCCCCCGCCCCCAGGGCAGAGCCCCGCAGCCAGAGGAGATCACATGGCTCCCAGGTGAGGAGCAGGCCAGTGCGGTCAGACACAGAGTACAGAGTACAGCGGCGTCTCGAAGGGGGTTTGTCATACAATTTGGCATCCTATTGGTTGTTTGAGAAACAAAAGTCACATTTTGCACTTTTTCATATCACCGCAGACATTCATTAGCTGGCTACACTAACTGTGGACACACACTTTCCTTGGTCCAGACCTTTGAATCTTCCCACTCCACTGAGTTGACGGATTGTGGTCTGGCATTGTGACATGAAACAGAGATTTCTTGGTTGAAAAAGTGATTATCCAATGAGCGCCGCAGGGGGCCACTAATGCTTAGCCAATCAGAAGTGGGCGCTGTTTATAATACTAGGATAGGTTAAATGCAGAAAAACACATTTCCCTGTGTTTACATGTATGTGATCAATAAAGAGGGTTCAATCCTCCAGTTTTAGATTTAGAGATTTAGTGCCACGTGCGGATGGATATGGTCTCTAGTGATTGGTTAGGGAAATTAGAGTGAAAAATCTTGACAATTCTGTATGATATCAGGCTACATATACAAACTGCCAAAAGTTTTTGGCACTAATTCTCTGTGACTATGGACTTAAAATGAATCCTCAAATGTACAAAAACAACAAAAAAAGAATATATAAAACGATATACGGCTAACCATAGCACACACAAATAATCCTATTGTAAGCTGTTAACGCCTGTTAAATACTGGCGTCTCTCGTCTGCTGCTTCTCCTGTTTGTGGGCGTAGCTAAGAGGGTCGTCAGCTGATGAGGTACACCTGTGCAGGTTGGCCCTGCAGGCTTTATAAGGTGAACCACATCAGCAATTAGCTCTGTCTTCACACACAGGCAGGTTGGCTTTTGGTTTGGTTCCCGTTTGGTTGGTTTTGTGCCTTTTTGTTTTTTTTTACGTGTTGGATATGGTTGTGCCTTTTTAGGCTTGTGTCTTATGTTGAGTTATGTTGTCTTCTGGTCTTAGTCTTTAGTTCTCTGTTGTGGGGCTTGGTCTTATGTGGTTTGAGGTTGTGGTCACACCCTACAACATCCCCCACAGCACATGGTACACTCATCCATACACTACTTTCACCATTGATACTACAAATGACATATATATATTCTATACACTCCCCACTGAGCCTGGTCCTAAGAAAAGTCCAAGTCCAGCGGTTCTTGTCGAACATGTAGCAGAGACATCTAGATAAAGCATCTTTATCTAGATAAACCAGCTTACTTCAGCCAGCTAGACTCATGTTGGGATCTATGAATTAATAATACACAGACCTCACTTAATGTGTCACAATTCTCACAAACCTTTCAAACTAACAACAAATGTGTTGGCTAAAGGCTGTAGTGCCTCGTTAGCCCTAATGCGTGATGGTAGAAGCTAGTTCCCATCTTGTTAGGGTTGGGTTAGCCGTAGCCTATATTTCCCTTCTAAAAATCAGTGATCAGTGTCAAATCAGCTGATCACTTGATCAGTTACAAATCTGTGATTGGTATTGGCTTGTAAAAAACGATATCAATGTCTCCCTAATATCCCATTTAGACCAGTTTTCATGATGGAGTGACATTTACAGCTTGCAATATTTTCATTTGTGTGCTATTGTCTGTCAGTTATTTCTAAATGATTTAACTTAGAATGGGAAGTCTTGAGACTCGACCTGCATATCAGCCGTAGTACCAACAAATGGGTTCTGCTTGACATCTGTCTGGCGGATTGAATATTAAGATTGACTAAGAAACCGGACTTCTGATTGGTGGATACATTTGTGGGTTTTTTTTTGCCATGCTGTCTCCACAGTTTGTAATAGGATTACATTACAACAATTAATCGAAATAGTGGCCAAGTGCAATATCCAAATTCCATGTCAATTTATAGTAACATTATAAAAAAAAAGTCATTCCCACTAATGGTGAATCATATCAAAATTGCAGTATCTATCAGAATGCCATTATTGTGCAAGTACAACAAAGTTGTCTTTTGATCCTCAAGACACTCTTACAAACAATTATAACATCTAAATGATGTAAAATATATATATATATATACATATTGTGGTGGCCCTATCAATTTAACCTATAATCTGTTGGTTAATCCAGAATACAAGTGCCTACCCTTTTAATATGATATCAAACTTCAAATACAGTGTGATTGTAATAATCCAAGTGGTATCTTTTGTCTCACATGCGTGGTGTTAATGAGGACGATGTGTTTCTGACAGGAGCTGAACCGGATGCGGTCCCGCAGCGTGTCCCGTCGCTCCGCCCCCCTGGCCGGCCCCGCGGAGCTCAGCCTTTCCAGGATGAGGAGCCGCAGTGCCCACCGAGAGGGGGACCGTCCAGGCTGGGTGAGCACACTCAGTCTCCCACTGTAGGAACTCTACAGCTACACCCCCTGGTTCCAAAGTCCTCACTGTATACAATACATGAGCAGAAGTCTCATTAGTTGGGTCCTATGAATAGTTCCACCTGGTTTTTAGAACATGGCGTTGTCATAGTCTAGTTGTGAAGGCACTATCATTATGCCAGCTGCAACACTTTTAGATGGCAAAAAAAGGTGTGTGTGTGTGTGTGTGTGTGTGTGTGTGTGTGTGTGTGTGTGTGTGTGTGTGTGTGTGTGGTGTGTGTGTGTGTGTGTGTGTGTGTGTGTGTGTGTGTGTGTGTGTGTGTGTGTGTGTGTGTGTGTGTGTGTGTGTGTGTGTGTGTGTGTGTGTGTGTGTGTGTGTGTGTGTGTGTGTGCTGAGGTAGGCTACAGCAGGAATGCAGCACGGGTGTCGGCGGTGTATTCACTCTGGTTGGTGACTAGCGTCAGTGACACGCTGTCACACAGCCTGGAAACCGGCTTTGAAGCCTCTCCTCATGCCTGTAATTCCGGATTGGATCAGTCAAACATGAGGGCCCGTGTACTCTCTAGACCAGTGGCTCTCAACTGGCCCAGCCTCAGGGCCACATGGGTCATTAGTCATTAAGTCACGACTCCAAAAGAAACGAATGTGTTTACCAATATTGCAGTAATCAACAATGTATTTATATACTGGTAAAAACAATATCCTGCAACCATTGGGGCAAAACTCGTTACATTGGTAAGCCATTGTACTAGTAGTAATATTAATAAATCTTAATCTGGAGGATTTAATCCTCTTTATTGTTGATGTACACATACAGTGAAATGTGTTTCTCTGCATTTAACCCATCCTAGTATTAGGAGCAGTGGGCAGCTATTGTACATCCAGGGGAGCAGGGGAGGGGTGTGGTGATTCAGGTGTGTGGTATGCTCCGTGACCAACTGAAATCGCCCTCACTGTCCCCACTGGTTGAGCTCCACTACTCTGCATAGACAGACAGCAGCCAGGGGGAGAGAAGCAGGGAGAAGTGCTGTGCTGTATACTTGTTCAGCCCTTTCACTTTCTACTACTTCCTTGATGGGGTTCTTGGCCTGTGTCTCACAAGCGTTTCGCACGCACAAAATCCCTCTGGTCTGAAAGGCTGTGGATCACACTGGCCCCACGCCCTTCTGCAAGGCCTTTGGCAACCTTCTACGTGTTCCATGACGCTACGTTGTAAAAATCTCTGCTGCTTGCGCGTGCAGCTGGAGAACCATGAAGCGTCACTAGCGCCACCTAGTGCGCATGTTGCACCGGGTCAGAGTTGAACAACATTCTCTACTCTCTCTGGGACGTGACTCCATTCCACGTCAAACAGAGTAAAGCCCTCTTGGAAGGGCGTGTCCGTGGATCCCTTCTGATGGCGTGCCGGTAAGAGGACTAGGAGGACATCCTGACCAGACAATCAATCATTTTTTTTTTTATCTTATGCCGCGCCAACGCTGGCGTTTGTCACTCAGCAACAGAAACACAGATGAGAGGAAATTGGCTATCATCATCATTTCCTAAGTCTGCTTTTGGTTGTGAGGTTATTGTCTATCGTTTTGCGGTCTCAGTGGTGTGATTATGGAGGGTTGAATGCTTGCTTATTTTTTTCTAAAATACCAAATGATGTTGCTAATGGGCCAACACATTTAGGCATATATTTTAGCGTTAACAGATTCTATGTTTGCCTAGAATTGTTTGCATATCTTCGGGAAAGTGTAAGAAACGAACCACGAGAATCGGATCATGGCACTGAAACCTGAGACCAGGATCTCGTTGAACCTGGCATCCCGTCCGGATGCTCACCCTGTTTGCATATGTATTCTCCCATGTTCCCTGGTTTCCCTTTCGTCTAAATCACATGGACAGTACGCTATTTGGAGACCAGATCTCTCACACACACACACACACACACACACACACACACACACACACACACACACACACACACACACACACACACACACACACACACACACACACACACACACACACACACACACACACACACACACACACACACACACACACACACACTCTCTCTTTGTAGATGTGGCATGCTGAGTCAAGGTGTTTCCCTGTACTTGGCCTAGATCCAGCATCCTCTTAAGACGATGAACAGAATTGAATGGCTTGATGAACAACAATGACCAGAACATGGGAGAGATATCATGACTGAGCAGACTGTGACCTGAGGGAACATGGGAGAGATATCATGACTGAGCAGACTGTGACCTGAGGGAACATGGGAGAGATATCATGACTGAGCAGACTGTGACCTGAGGGAACATGGGAGAGATATCATGACTGAGCAGACTGTGACCTGAGGGAACATGGGAGAGATATCATGACTGAGCAGACTGTGACCTGAGGGAACATGGGAGAGATATCATGACTGAGCAGACTGTGACCTGAGGGAACATGGGAGAGATATCATGACTGAGCAGACTGTGACTGAGGGAACATGGGAGAGATATCATGACTAGCAGACTGTGACTGAGGGAACATGGGAGAGATATCATGACTAGCAGACTGTGACTGAGGGAACATGGGAGAGATATCATGACTAGCAGACTGTGACTGAGGGAACATGGGAGAGATATCATGACTGAGCAGACTGTGACTGAGGGAACATGGGAGAGATATCATGACTGAGCAGACTGTGACTGAGGGAACATGGGAGAGATATCATGACTGAGCAGACTGTGACTGAGGGAACATGGGAGAGATATCATGACTAGCAGACTGTGACTGAGGGAACATGGGAGAGATATCATGACTAGCAGACTGTGACTGAGGGAACATGGGAGGGATATCATTGAGCAGGCTAGCCTCCATTAAGCCTCCCTATCCCTCCATAAGATGTGAGCCCAGCAAGCAATCACACATCACATCACCCTGACTCATGCATTCTGGGAAATGATCCACACACACACACACACACACACACACACACACACACACACACACACACACACACACACACACACACACACACACACACACACACACACACACACACACACCACACACACACACACACACACACACACACACACACACACACACACACACACACACACACACACACACACACACACACACACACACACACACACACACAGCGTGACATCACCTTGCTGTGATGGCCCCAGTGGGGTAGAGGTCCAGACACTGCAGAGATGGTTTCTGGGCTGAGAGCTGTGTTCTTCTGGTGGTCCTGTTGTCTCCGTCCACTGTGTCTCTGGGTAAGTGACAGAACTCACTCTATCTCCATTATTACTTCATTGTTTACAAGGGCATAGGAGGCATTATCAAGGTGTGTGGGCGGGGGGGGCTGCTGAGGTGGTATTTTCCCTGCGTTCAGGCACCCTTTCAGGTGTGTCTTGGCTGTTCAAGCAAGTCATGGAAGACTAAAGTATGACAAGTCAAATGTAAAAAAATACATACAACTTTAATTGTTAATTGTTTAAAACGTTTAATGTTTTCTAGGCCAGATTGAAGGCACAACTGAATGTGTGTGTGTGTGTTAAAGTGAGGTGTGTGTGTGTGTGTGTGTGTTAAAGTGAGGTGTGTGTGTCTTTTTGCTCTGTAAAATAGCCTTCCTAATCATTTAAGGGCACAACAGACCCTGGACTTTTAAGACAGGCCTAAAAACGTGTTCATGTTAAAATTAGAGCATTATTATTCTACTAACAGTGATTAGCTATTAATGCAGTGAATTATACTATACTAACTATACTATTGAATCAAACCATAAGGGTGGCACAAAGTGCATCCATAATGTGACATGGATTTTGTCTATGCTCTATTTGCGTCTTGACAAGTGTGTGTGTGTGTGTGTGTGTGTGTGTGTGTGTGTGTGTGTGTGTGTGTGTGTGTGTGTGTGTGTGTGTGTGTGTGTGTGTGTGTGTGTGTGTGTGTGTGTGTGTGTGTGTGTGTGTGTGTGTGTGTGTGTGTGTGTGTGTGGTGTGTGTGTGTGTGTGTGTGTGTGTGTGTGTGTGTGTGTGTGTGTGTGTGTGTGTGTGTGTGTGTGTGTGTGTGTGTGTCAACAGAGCTGACCCACAAGACTGGAGGTATATACTTATGAGCTCCAGCAGGGGGCACACATGAGCAGGGCAGAAGACTGCAACTCTTTGTCTGAAAGTGGTTAAAGTCTTTGAAGTGTGTCCTGCTGCCATGCCTACATTTAGAGTGATTTACGCTTGCCGTGAACTGAGGCACGAGAGTAACGAAACCAAACAAGGGTTTTCAGGCTCTGGGCTGCGTGTTGCTCTGCTGTTTGCATGACACTGAGAGAGATTTGCTTAAGCAAACTTCTAAATGTTATGATCCTTTTGTTTATTCATGCATCCGGGGCGACGACAGACCGGTTGACAGACGCACACAATCTCAGACTACCTCTGTGCTCTGTTCCGTACACGTACGGTCTGTTGTTCAGTTAAGGAACTTTAATCACACGTCTTTCTGTCTGTCGGTCACGCCTTGGGTGACGTCATCAAATGTGTGTTTACTCTCTTTCTGGTCCTCTTGTGTTTGCTTCTATTGGGTCTTCCTTTTACCGCCGGTGAGAATCTACTTCCTCACACCTGCAAGCAGATGGGCAAGGGCACCGCAGAGCATGTCTCCTCCCCCCATCCAGCACTGAATCAGGGACCTTCTCACTCTCTCTTTTTTTTGTCTCACAGGCACATTCCCTCCCTCCCTCGCTCCCTCTCTCCCACCCTGCCTGCTCTCTCCCTCTCCCTCCCTCCCTCGCTCCCTCTCTCCCACCCTGCCTTCTCTCTCTCTCTCCCACCCTGCCTTCTCTCTCTCTCTCCCACCCTGCCTTCTCTCTCTCTCTCCCTCCCTCCCTCGCTCCCAGCCTGCGCTCGCTCTCTCTCTCTCTCTCTCTCTCTCTCTCTCTCTCTCTCTCTCTCTCTCTCTCTCTCTCTCTCTCTCTCTCTCTCTCTCTCTCTCTCTCTCTCTCTCTCTCTTTCTTTTTCTTTTTCTCTGGCTCCGCTCTGCCCTCCCTCTCTCTCTCCCTCACAGTTTCTCCTTGACTGTGAGCCTTACAGCAGTAGGTACCGGGAGCAGGAGAGCTGACGGCAGTGCCTTTTTGTTTTTCCTCTCTCTCTCGCTCTCTCGCTCTCTCTCTCTCACACACCTGCCTGTACCTGCAGTGGATACGAGAGAAGGAGGAGGAGATCATTTTTGTTGTTTCTTTCCTGGTTCTCTGCTGGATCTACCCTTCCCCTCCTCCCGGTCCCTTCTGCTGCGTAGCTCCGGTGCAGTGCTCTGCGACGTGTCCCCTCCGATGTGGAACAGTCGCTGGGCCGCGCGTGCTTCGTCACCGCGCTGCGAATGCAGTGTCATGGGCACCCTGCGACAGCATCTGGCTTGATCCTCTACCTTGACCCTTGTTGTGGTTGGGAGGCGGGGGGGGGAAGGGGGAGGCGGCCAGCCGGCGGGACACTCCCGATTGGCTGATTGGCTACTGTGCCCATCCCCGGCGGTGGTGCCAGCTCTGTCCTGGAGGATATGTTTTGCATAGACATCAGCGGAACATGGTTCAGGGACTCGGTTGACGCTGTTCTCGCTCCTCGTGTTGTTTCTTTTTCCTGTGAGCCGGGCTGGTCGTCTGTGGCCGGTCGGTGAGCCGCCGCTGTAGTTGTAGTTGTTGTTGAGTAAGGTGTTGAAGGCGTGACTCCATTACCTGTCCCCTCCCCCCACTCTGCGCGTGATCTGTGGCTGGCGCTCTGTGTACTTTAGCATAGAATACGCCAAAGAATACCAAGATTGTGGCAAAGAAGTGGTTCAATTCACTCAGCAACGCACAGTGGACGACACGTCAAGCTACCTCACTACAACAACGCTCGAGCGGGGCGCGTTCAGGTGTGTGTGTGTGTGTGTGTGTGTGTGTGTGTGTGTGTGTGTGTGTGTGTGTGTGTGTGTGTGTGTGTGTGTGTGTGTGTGTGTGTGTGTGTGTGTGTGTGTGTGTGTGTGTGTGTGTGTGTGTGTGTGTGTGTGTGTGTGTGTGTGTGTGTGTGTGTGTGTGTGTGTGTGTGTGTGTTTTAACTTGGAATGGATTCCTGATAAGTGAGGGGACTGCCAAAAGGGCCTGTTGAGACACACACACACACCTGTAGCCCGGGGGGGGGGCTTGTGTGTGGGGGGGGGGGGGGGGCGTGGCGTGTCGGCTGTACATCTGAATCTCCTGAACTAGCTTGGCTCCTCACTGTCTCCTCAGCAGAAAGACTCACAGGGGAGGGGGTCAGAAACCCTGAACACTCTCTCTTTAGCGCCACCGATGCCTGCTGTTGCTGTGACAAACAACCTAATACCACACCTGGAGCCTAGACTGTTGTGAGGCGCCCTCCCCCCCCCCCCCCCCCCCCCCATGGAGTACCTGGGGGACAAGCTGTCCGTGGCCCACTCCCAGGTGACGGGCTGGGTGGGCCACATGCGGCGCTCCCTGCAGGGGGCGCTGAGCGACGTCAGGGGCGAGGGCGACTTCAAAAGGACCGGCTCTCTGCGCTCGCTGGCGTCCCGGAGCAGGGACTCGTTCCGCAGCTTCTCGCTGCGCAGCCAGCAGCGGCTGTCCCTCCGCAGGCGCACCACCGCGCCCAACACCCCCACCTCCTCCACCACCTCCACCGTAAGACGCATTACAAACAAACACCCCCCCTGTGAAAGGGGATCGCGGGGCTAATGCACCCACAACAGATAGTTAAGACGACTTTCACGGTAGTCTGTGTTTTTGCTGGGAAAGTCAAAGCCCTTTACATAAAGTAATGTCTTCCTTGTTTGTGTTGCTTGTACTGCATGGTGTTTCCTTTTATTCCCGCTGCGTTCTGTTGTTGGATGCCTGTCTCTGCTCCACTGTCCTCCACCCATCCTGACCTCCTCTATATCCGGTTTGCTGCTGTGCGTCCTAGCTGACGCTCTGCTCTGTCTGGGTCCCCCTGGTTGCCGGGGGTGACTAGGGATGGAATGAAGAGACACGATATAGATGGCCAACCAATGGAGGGGGGAGGGAAGGTCTTGTCCCGTGTGCCATCTCCAGAAAGGCCCGGGTACCCACACAGGTTTAACAAGCCAGTTAGGGTTCCTGCCAAAACAAAATCCCATCCCCCCCGTCTGTGGGGATTACTTAACTCAGCTAAGCTTTTAACACATTGATCATCTTGCAATATTAGTTTAAAAGCTTTTCAAGAACTTTCTCTTATTTCACTCAACACATTGTTTTTTGTGACCATGTCACCATGTTTGTAGTTTTTATAGACTACGGAATGGGCCTTTTTCCCGCTCTTCTTCCTAACGCCACGGTGTCGGGTTTTCTTGTTTATTTCCAATACAATGGCAGACAGGGGGTCTTTGTTTGGTACACACCACTATTAGGGGGCTGGTATTAATAGCTATTAAGAGCATAAAGCTGGGTTGTCTGAACACATTTGGCAGCAGCAATTAGCTCTGAGGGGCTGCAGTTCTTCAGGTAATGACTGTTTGTGATGTAGGGGATCCAGTACCTTCCAATGAGTTAATGTTTAGATTGCGTTCATCCGTTACAATGACACAATCAGTCAGCAAGGATGGGGTAATAATGCATCAACAACCCGTCTTGTTCCCGGTAAGGTCCCTTGGAGTCAGGGAATATGTCAGTTCTACTTCTCTGCTTCTGAGAAACTCGGCCGGTGGACCAAATGTTCCTCCACTTCTTAGTTGTTAGTTGTCAAGTGCACTTAAACTTAGTCCCTGACTTGAGACCCCCCCCCCCCCCCAACGTCCCCATGGTCCGGCTGGGATCCTTTCTAAGTCTTAAGCCGAGTCGGGTCTTTTGCATTCCGAGTACATACCTTTCTGCTCTGCATTACTACTAGGATTGTAATATACATTGCCATGGCTTTTGGTTGTATGTTCCAGGGTTGCAAGAACCAAGAACCGTGTGTTGTGTTGTGCCAGACAGGGTCGAAGGTCGGTCGGAAAACATGGTAGATGAGGCCTCATGGGAACGGTTTCTTTAAATCATCTCTTGGATATTGTTATTGATCAGACTGATGTGCCGGTGAGAGCACAGGGCGCTGTTTTCCTCATGATCTGATCCATCAGTAGTAGATGAGCACATGGAGCTGGACAACGTGCTTGAGACTATTGATTCAACACAGCCACATTAACAGTTAATGTCTGATCTGCTTTACAGTAACTTCTAAATCTGGAGGATTGAATCCTCTTTATTGGTCACATAATCATTTATAATGTAAACATACAGTTACATTTGTTTCTCTGCATTTTGCCCATCCTAGTATTAGGAGCAGTGGGCAGCTGTTTAGTGTATCTGCAGTGCAGGGGGTCTGGGGAGAGCCCAGGTGTTTCTGGGACTTAAACCTTCCGGTTCCCAAGCCAAGCCTCAATAGACTGAATTATCCTGCCGCCTTCGCTTGCTGTGTGACTGCTGATTCAGAGGTACAGGAGTCATCTGGATTCATGAAGAATGAATTAAATGTTGTATAACAATAATGGTACATTTTGAACTTTCATACAGAAAACAGAATACAGAAAACATATTTTTATGATAAAAATGATATACAATAATACATTGATGTAAAGTGATAAAACAGCAGATTCCTTATTGATAAATGCCATGGTAAACGTGTGCTGTACCTACCACTGAGTGGATGGTGTGGCTCCACATTGGACATTCTAAAGAGCTGCACTAGAGGACTAAATGATGGGTTCTTTAAGGACATACAAATAGTAAGTGAGCCGTCACTGTGAGCATAACAACTTCTGGACAAGGTAGTCTAGTCTGTTTGTTCTGTGTTTAAACCTCAATATACCTGTCAGGTATATTGAGGTTATATTGAGTATTACTTGCTCTGCAATGCCGCACATCTGAATGCTGTATCTGAAATGAATTTGAAGTCGTTTTGGATAAAAGCGTTTACTAAATAACGAGATGGTTATGGTATAGATAATTGCTATTGATGTCGACATGTTTGAGTTCCGAACACATCTCTACGAGTGTGGTGTGGTCTTTTGTTTATTGTTCATTCACTCTCGGCAGTAAGCCAGGTAGTCAAATATCTCTGCTTCACTTCCCCAAAGGGAGACTCTCGCTCGATATGTGAATTAGGTTAGACTTTACCATGTGCCCATTACACAACGGAGAGAGACGGCAGGCCGCAGTGAAACACTATGTTCTGAAGCTATCAACACAGATGTGGAGGGGAACCTAATTCAATGATGTGAGGGGGATGATTGAAATGAAATGGAATGGTCAGGATTATGATGTCTATACACAACTACAGACTGTAGTTTATAACTACTTTATAACTTTAAATATAACTGCAGATGTATTTATAGAGTTAGACTGCAATTAGATTTATAGTTGGACTACAGTTACATTTATAGTTTATAGTTAATTTATAGTTATAATCGATTGCAGTTTTATTTATCCAGTTATAGACTCCAGTTATATTGATCCAGTTAGACTAGTTATATTGATCCAGTTATAGACTACAGTTACATTTATCCAGTTATAGACTAGCTATATTTATCCGGTTATAGACTCCAATTGTATGTATCCAGTTATAGACTAGTTATATTTATCCAGTTATAGACTGCAGTTACATTTATCCAGTTATATACTAGTTATATTTATAGAGTTATAAACTACAGTTATAATTATAGACTAAATATTATTGTAGTCAATAACACTAAATACATCTGAGGAGTTATTGACTACAGTTATATTTATTATAACAGTTAATGTTATGTTATAATAGTACACTGTTGTCCGAGTTGTACACTGCAGGCATGCATCATTATGAGCCGTCGCTCTGACTCGAGAGCTTGACCACTTCCCCAGAGCGTTTGGTCCTTCCTCTTGGTGGTCAAACCTCAGCTTCCGCTTTTTCCATCATCCATCCATCCATCCATCCATCCACTCATTGTTTTGTCCTTTCTGTACTGACGCACCCTTTCCTGAGGTGGTGATCGGAGGGAGGCTGGCTCCAGCTAATGCCATTAGAGGGGAAGGAGCTGGCCCCACCGCAGGTCTGGATGACTGGTGCTGTGGGACCCCTGATGGATGACCTGGCTGCAGGGCCACTGCTTTACTGCTTGTCAACAGATGTTTTCATAGCTATGCAATGCATGTGATGCATTCCACCCCCCAATGCTCTTGCAGTGTGTGGCGTGTTTTAAAATAATCTCATCATACCTCATAACCTTATTAAGCCTGTGTGAGGGAGTCGGTCTGTTCAAGAGGTTCGAGTGGCCCGACATGTCTTAACCAGTACGTGTATCTGTACTTCGTGTCGATAGTGAGGTGTGTACTGGGTGTGTTGACGCTGGACTAACATTCACATGCACACACACTGATTCAAATTTGCACAGCAAGGAGATTTGTTCAACTTGCTTGGGCCCCACCTTCCGTACATGTTTTTGCCCTTGGGTTCAAATCCATTTAATGATTATTGGTGTGTGTGTGTGTGTGTGTGTGTGTGTGTGTGTGGTGTGTGTGTGTGTGTGTGTGTGTGTGTGTGTGTGTGTGTGTGTGTGTGTGTGTGTGGTGTGTGTGTGTGTGTGTGTGTGTGTGTGTGTGTGTGTGTGTGTGTGTGTGTGTGTGTGTGTGTGTGTGTGTGTGTGTGTGTGTGTGTGTGTGTGTGTGTGTGTGTGTGAGTGTTATATGGGGACAGTAGGGCCTTCAGGAGACTGTGTACTTGAGCCCAAGGGCTTCCAGAGGTGGGCAATGCTGCTCAGCATCATGTCGACTGGTCTCCATGGCCTCTGCTCTTCCTGTCCGGAAAGGCAGAGCTGACAAACGGCATCCTGCAGTATTGTTCTCTCACATTATCCCTCTCTCTCTCTCGCTCCTTCGCTCGCTCGCTCGCTCGCTCCCTCTCTCTCTCGCCCTGCATTATCCTCCTGTTCTTTATTTAAGGCGCTCCAGTTGTGTTTGCCGAGCCCTCTGATAACATTGTCTCTCTACTTCTCTTTCTTTCTTACGCCTGTCTTCTCTTTACCTCACACCTACACTGTTACCATACATGCATTCACTGCTTTACAATACGGATAACGTGTGATGTTGCAATCATTCAGGCAGATATGGCGAAAGTGATGTGGTAATATGGCTATAAAATGAAAACCTTTTTTTACTATTTACTACATTATATTATACACATTTCTAGAAAAAAAGCATGTGTGATCCATTGCAGTGATTTTACATTGTGCAATGTTGTTATAGATATACAAATGCATTCTATATCCTAGTAAGTACATTCACTGAGGACGAAGGGGGGGGGAGCAGAGAGACTCACACACAGGTATGGTTCTCGTCAGTTGGCTGCTTCATGCCTCTACTTGTTGGCCTCAGTGAGGCTGCAGTTTGATGGCTTCCAGGACACTGAGCTCTCTGTTGTCAGTCTCATTAAAAGACTCATGCATCGCTAGACACAGAGGGCACAATACGACGCCCACCCACCCCTCTGTCTGTCTGTCCTGTCTGTCTCTGTGTGTGTGTGTGTGTGTGTGTGTGTGTGTGTGTGTGTGTGTGTGTGTGTGTGTGTGTGTGTGTGTGTGTGTGTGTGTGTGTGTGTGTGTGTGTGTGTGTGTGTGTGTGTGTGTGTGTGTGTGTGTGTGTGTGTGTGTGTGTGTGTGTGTGTGTGTGTGTGTGTGTGTGTGTGTGTGTGTGTGTGTGTGTGTGTGCGTGCGGCTCTACCCTGTACCTCTATGATGATCTCACCAACACTCCTCCGCCCCCCCACCAGAACCCAGCGAGGATATCATGTTCAGTCAAGCTACTGGAGCTACTGGGACTGGCAGCTCATTTTTCCCCCCCCTGTCTCTTGATTCCTGCCCAGCCCTTATTGCATGCAATAGTGTGACTACTAACTACTGTTACTGCAAAGAAACAGGCCCAGCCCATGCTGCAGTACCAGCTGTTGGGTCACCTTTGGGGTGTAAATGTGGTGTTTATATAGTCTTGTCATACATCACGTTAGCCCTCCATGCTAACATCACCTCTTGGCTCCCGGCTGTCTCTCGTCCCTCAGGTGAAGCCGCAGCATGAGGCTGGCGAGGAGGAGGTGAAAGACACCGACACACTGGTGCAGGAGTCAGACAGCCAGTACGGGACCTGGGAGACAGGCCTGCACACGGATGATAGGTACACACACACACACACCACACACACACACACACACACACACACACACACACACACACACACACACACACACACACACACACACACACACACACACACACACACACACACACACACACACCTATGCATGCATACACGTAGTAAGTAGTACAACTGAAGTAGTACAACATAGTTCAGCCTCAACTAGTGACCGTGCGCGTGTTCTCTGAGTGTCTTTGTTGCATTAATAATTATTTTTACATCCTCATATATGAGGTTTCTTTACGTTTAAGTTTGTGGCCCAAAGCTGCAGCTATCATAGGCCGTATATCTCGGCTGTTCCGTCATGGAAGACATGAGAGACACAACCAACTGCGATTCTAAACTACTATTATATATTATTATTATTATTATATATAAACGGAGTAGTATTGTGAACTCTACTATACTATGAGTTATATTATGTTAAATATTATTGAACAACAACTTTTGTTTAATATACACGTTATATACCTGTTTTAAAATAAAAGCTGGTTTATACATTTAGGAAAGTCGTCCTTTTAATCAGAAATAATACATCTAATCTAATTTCACCAGCCTAACTTATACTTTGCTATTTTAGCTATCTAGCAATAAGAATAACATGAGCGTATCTTAATTAAAGTTGCATAAGTTATGTTCATGAAGTCCATTAGTCAAACATGTGTTTTGAGAAGGTAATGCATGGCTGCAATGTGGGAATGGCATCTGTTTGTAAAAAAGTAAAAACAGAACCTGGATGACAAAACAGTAGCTCTGTACTACAGCCGTGCTAGACCCAAGACGCTTCACAGAAAGTGCTAAAATGGATTTGTACTGGCTTCGAGACACCCGTCATATCTGTATATAAATCTAAATTTTGAGGATTTAATATTACACTTTTACTTTACATACAGTACATATACACACAGTGAAATTAGTTTCTCTGCATTTATCCCATCCTAGCATTAGAAGCAGTGGGCAGCTATTGTATATACAGGGGAGCAGTGGAGGGGTCTGGTGCCTTGCTCAAGGTGCACCTGGGCACTGCCCAGGGGTTTTGGGGACTTGACACAGTTTGGGAAACTGACATTTCCAGTTCCAACAGACAGCTCCTGCTGCCCCCCATCTAATGCCTGTATCTCAGACCAAGTCAAGTAATTGAACCACTTGTATGACATAACATTTTAGTTGGAGTTAGAGAAAAAACTTGAAAACAAACAAGGGCGAAAACATAACCTCATCATCAATAATCCAATAAACCTAACCATAATCATAGTTAATAAAAGTGTTTCCTTTTTTGCTTTTCCCATCCATCCATCCATCTGCTTCTAGCTTGAGTCCTGCTTCGCCCACATCCAACGGCGCCCTCTCCCGCTCTCCATCCCTGGCCCAGCGCGGCCCCTCGGAGACGGACGGCCAGGGCCGCTCTCCTTCCCCGAGGCACGTACCCCCGACACCTCTCAGCTCTGTAGCCGCACATTCCTAAGGGTCTCAAATCTCAAAGGGTTGATATACAAATAGGATTTGATGTCCCCTTCAGAAAATATATTATTGTTGTTATTTATGATGTATTTTCTAATCTTTACTGGCTGTGGTTGTCTCCCGGTGAGCAGGCTCCTACCGTCCTGTTGGACGTCAGTGTGCTGAGGTCCAGAGCCCAGCTGGGTAAGAAGCGGGCGCCACGCTCTCGGCCCACCAGGACGACCCGCCAGACCGCCACCCCACTGGAGGGAGAGGGCGGAGCTACAGACGACTGGCTCTTTAGAGACTCCACAGGTGGCTGATCTTCATCATTCATACACAGAGCACACCGATCCTGCTTCCAAACTCACAACATGACCCTAACCTTAACCCTATATATATATATATATGTATGTATGTGTGTGTGTGTGTGTGTGTGTGTGTGTGTGTGTGTGTGTGTGTGTGTGTGTGTGTGTGTGTGTGTGTGTGTGTGTGTGTGTGTGTGTGTGTGTGTGTGTGTGTGTGTGTGTGTGTGTGTGTGTGTGTGTGTGTGTGTGTGTGTGTGTGTGTGTGTTTATGTAGTTCTTTGGATAGTGACACCTCCCTTTCATTTGACAGATGAGAAGGTGGAGAACAAGCAGGAAGACTCTGACTCCGAGGAGCAGACCAGAGTAGTGGATCCCCGCTACTCCACGGCTGCCGTCTCCCAGCCTCAGAGGATCCCCCTCTTCCCTGGGATGGACCCTTCCGCTCTCAAGGTGAGGCCAAGGCTCTCCCAACATCTCTAGTTTTAAAGGGATGACTCCGGTGTTGGGCAGTGCTTCTTCAGTGCTGCCACTATCATACGTTGTCATCCCTATTACATTACACTATCACACTTTTGCTGGACTTTCTGGACTCATTACAGTTACTGCACTGTTATGCACTGTATTCATGATGCTGCTGCACTACTGGCACTTTAAAATCCTTTTGTCCATCATCCATCAGTCACTTTATTGTTATTTTTGTTGTGTAAAGTATTGTTATAGTATATTTTGTATATTTTTCATTTGATTGTGTACAGTATTGTTATAGTATCATGTAAGTATAGTACATAGTATAGTATATAGTGTTCAATTGTAGGAATTTACATTGCGGGAGGGACTTGGGAGAAGGAATTCCATTGTACTTGCAAATAAAAACATCTTGAATCCTAAGTAACAACCGAAAGCAACCATGTTTGTAAGGCTTTGGTTTGTGGTTTGGTTCAGTACGGGTGAATTAAAATCTCAATCTTATTCCTGTCCCCAGTCGCAGCTGAGGAAGAGGGGCGACTCAGACCATCTAGTGGATGGAGCGACTCCCTCTCCCTCCCAGTTGTCTCGGTCGCCCAAGTCTCCTTACCTCGCTCGCGCCACGCGCGTACTGCCCCCTGCTGGCGCCAGGGAAAATGGGTATGAAGGGTATTTTTTGTTATTGCTTGATGTTTTTTTCAAAGAATATCTGAATGTACTCTGAATGTACTGTTCAGAGGTTTTCTCCTGAATGTGATTTAATATTTCCGTTTTTATTGATTCATTTATTTTTAGTTTAGAGGAGTCGCCTCAGTGGCTCAAAGAGCTGAAGTCTAAGAAAAGACTAAGTCAGTATGACAACGACGATTCTAAATAGACTAGAAGGTAAGTTAGACTTATTTGGTTCTCTCTCTCTCACGCTCTCGCTCTCGCTCTCTCTCGCTCTCGCTCTCGCTCTCTCTCTATCTCTGTGTGTGTGTGTGTGTTACTTTCCTTGCTACTATTTATTTTTAAATAATGATATTGAACAAAAGTGAGGGCATTAGTAAAAGGTGTGTTGAAATATTTACTTCCTCCAGGTGGCCTTAAAACACAGAAGAATCTCTGAATGAAACGGAAGCCTTAAACTGACCCTGGATCAGGCCAGAGCGATGTTGGGAGGAGATTTCTACGACTGCTGCTGCTTATGTATTTCTACTCCTTTTATTTTTTTCCCCTTGCTTGTCTCTTTCCCCAAATCATGGATCAGATATTTTTGCACGGTGCCTTTTCTTTATTCCTCCCTCCCCTGAGGAGTGTCCAACGGAGAGGACCATGAAAGGCTTCAGGAGGGAGAAACCACGTCAAGCAGGACGCCGGCTCGCTGGTTGCTCGTTCATTCCACCGCTCGGGACGCCCACAGGGTTCTGGGACGGGACTTGGCATGAGGACACTTTATCAGCGACGACTACAGAATCACACAATATCCCCTGGTCTGACTGAGAGGAACGCCGAGGCCCCCGCCCGGCGAGGACCCCCACCGAGCGAGGACCCCCGCCGGGCACGCTCACGACCCCGGAGGGCTCCCCGTGTTCGCGGTCCGATGGATTTCTCCACTGGATTTCAGCGCTTGGTCTCAGTTATCCCTCGTCAACGTGTTATATTAGCGGTTGGGGGGACGGGGACATTGGTGGCGTTAACCGCACAAAGCATTTCCATGAGCCCAACATTCCACGGTCTCAGACCAGCTGTACGTTATCCCTGCTTCCTGTAATGATGAGATGCTAGATTTGTATTAACACTATGTTTGTTGTGACCACACTAGAGGCCTGCAGGGTCTTCAGTAACACTCCACGTCCGTAGCGTGGCGTCTCCGTGCCCATATGGATGAGTTCTTTGACTTGAGAAAGTTGGAAGAACACATGGCTCATATCTTTGTACTGCATTTACTTTATATACACCGTAAAACACCTATTTCTCTTTGGCACTGAGTGCACAACGGGACTCCTCATGGCGAGTATAGTTATATATTCCGACACGGCGTTCATCACCTCCTGCTGGTTCTCTTCACTAACACTCGTCCTTCATCTCCGGCTCTCCTGTAGCACATCAAAAGATCACAGGATAGTCCCGTGTGACTCACCAGAGTGAGTGATGAGGCTTTTCAGCCACTTACTAGACACAGAATTAGAGATATGAGATGAGCCCTCCTCCTCCTCTTTACTCTGCAACGTCCACAAAGCACTATGTCACTTGAAGCAGCGCAGCAACGACCCCTACTGTCGGCTGTGCAACGTCTTCTGGGGTTTTCTGTTGCCCTGTCTTGGAACGCTAAATGCAATTGGATGTTGGTTCTGTCTGTTGAGTCTTTTTTTAAATCAATGTCTCTCTTTCCCTCCCCTCTTACTTTTTTTTCCATTATACATTTAGAATAGATTTTTTATGTTTTTGTTCATGTTCATATTTTCCTTTTTATTTGAAAGTAAAAGATGTATATTGCTCTGTGTTGTACTGGCCAGTGTCCTAAAGTTTAAATTCTTAATAAAAATCTATCGAGTTCAGACTCTAGTGGTTACCGTTTGAATTCTCTGGATGATTCTAATGTCACACTAAATGATGCTTTGAGCCACTAAATATTGTAGGTTTGCATATAACCTGTTTTGTGGCAATATTCTGATTATAATATTCACCATTGGCAGAAATGTTTTGGTTTAGAATATAGTTTGGTTTAACTACCAGATAATACCTGAATTTGAGGGATAGTCTGAGGAAGTGTGTGTGTGTGTGTGTGTGTGTGTGTGTGTGTGTGTGTGTGTGTGTGTGTGTGTGTGTGTGTGTGTGTGTGTGTGTGTGTGTGTGTGTGTGTGTGTGTGTGTGTGTGTGTGTGTGTGTGTGTGTGTGTGTGTGTGTGTGTGTGTGTGTGTGTGTGTGTGTGTGTGTGTGTGTGTGTGTGTGTGTGTGTGTGTGCTGAGCAGTGCAGTTTTCCACAATCCCTCTGGCTTGCTGTCCTGGTGCCCACACACACACACACGGCTGTACGGTGACAGGCAGCAGGCCAGTGCGTGCCAACAGCTGCCTGTTGACAAGAAGAGGAATGGACCCAATGTGAGTGGCAGACTCGCTGCATCAACAGCTCTGGCTGTTTTCTGCTGCTGTGGTCGGATAGGAACCATAAACACTGTCCTGCCCTCCGATGGTTCATCAAGCCCACCGGAACACAGGCCCACTGCAGCTACAGTAGCAGGTCCGGGCAAAGCCCAGTCACTTTCTGTGTACTAATGTGATAGAGGTATTCAGCCGAGTTGGAAGGATGTCCAGTGTGGTCTGATTGACTAAGTAAAGACTTTTGATCAATTGTCTTTGACTAAGACATGAAATTTGTCTATAAAATGACATAAATGTAAATTACACTTAGAAGGAAGATTTAATCAACTAGAGCAGCAAATAATTATGAATGAAAGCAGATATATAAACAGTGCTGTCAATAGATCCAAATATTTAATCGGATTAATCACATGTTTAAAATAAACATTTACTTTAGTAAATTTAGTACTTAGTTTTGTTTTTTTGCAGGTGGCAAAACAAATGCAGGTTTGGAAGAATGGAATGCTTAAAGCAGTTGTTACTTTTCACTTTAATTTTTCTGAGCAAAAAGGTCTCAGGGAGTGCTTAGTATTGCCCAAAAAATCGATAAGATTAATAAAGTGCCAAAGTGAACAACAGTTAACTTTTTCACATTCTTAGCTGTAGAATGACATTGAAACAGTCAACTTGGTGGACTTTCAGCTCCGCTGTGTATGCTGGACGGTGTTTGAAACGTCCAAACCCACAGTCAGGAGGGAGACCACCGGCCCGCTGTCTAATGGGCGCTATGCACACATACAGTTGCAAGAAAAAGGATGTGAACCCTTTGGAATTACCTGGATTTCTGCATAAATTGGTCATAAAATGTGTTCTGACCATCTAAGTCACAACAATAGACAAACAGTCTGCTTAAACTAATACCACACAATATGTTTTCATGTTTTTATTGAACACACCATGTAAACATTCACAGTGCAGGGTGGGAAAAGTATGTGAACCCTTGGATTTAATAACTGGTTGACCCTCCTTTGGCAGCAATAACCTCAACCAAACGTTTCCGGTCAGGAGGAATTTTGGACCATTCCTCTTTACAAAACTGTTTCAGTTGAGCAATATTCTTGGGACGTCTGGAGTGAATCGCTCTCTTGAGGTCATGCCATAGCATCTCTATCTGGTTGAGGTCAGGACTCTGACTGGGCCACTCCAGAAGGCGTATTTTCTTCTGTTGAAGCAATGCGGTTGTTGATTTACTTCTGTGCTTTGGGTCATTGTCCTGTTGCATCACCCATCTTCTGTTGAGCGTCAATTGGTGGACAGATGGCCTTAAGTTCTCCTGCAAAATGTCTTGGTAAACTTGGGAATTCATTTTTCCGTCGATGATAGCAATCTGTCCAGGCCCTGAGGCAGCAAAGCACCAAACCACGATGCCCCCTCCACCGTACTTCACAGTTGGGATGAGGTTTTGATGTTGGTGTGCTGTGCCTTTTTTCTCCACACATAGTGTTGTGTGTTCCTTCCAAACAACTCAACTTTGGTTTCATCTGTCCACAGAATATTTAGCCAGTAGTGCTGTGGAACATCCAGGTGCTCTTTTGCAAACTTCAAACGTGCAGCAATGTTTTTTTTGGACAGCAGTGGCTTCCTCCGTGGTGTCCTCCCATGAACATTCTTGTTCAGTGTTTTACGTATTGTTGATTAATCAACAAGGGTTAGGGTTAGATGTCAGCATGTGCCAGAGATTTTTGTAAGTCTTTAGCTGACACTCTAGGATTCTTCTTCACCTCATTGAGCATTCTGCGCTGTGCTCTTGCAGTCATCTTTACAGGACGGCCACTCCTAGGGAGAGTAGCAACAGTGCTGAACTTTCTCCATTTATAGACAATTTGTCTTACCGTGGACTGATGAACATCAAGGCTTTTAGAGATACTTGTGTAACCCTTTTCAGCTTTATGCATGTCAACCATTCTTAATCTTAGGTCTTCTGAGAGCTCTTTTGTGCGAGGCATGGTTCACATCAGGCAATGCTTCTTGAGAATAGCAAACTCAAATCTGGTGTGTGTTTTTTATAGGGCAGGGCAGCTTTAACCAACACCTCCAATCTGGTCTCATTGATTGGACTCCAGGTTGGCTGACTCCTGACTCCAATTAGCTCTTGGAGAAGTCATTAGCATAGGGGTTCACATACCTTTTCCACCCTGCACTGTGAATGTTTACATGGTGTGTTCAATAAAAACATGAAAACATATAATTGTTTGTGTGGTATTAATTTAAGCAGACTGTGCTTGTCTATTGTTGTGACTTAGATGAAGGTCAGAACACATTTTATGACCAATTTATGCAGAAATCAAGGTAATTCCAAAGGGTTCACATACTTTTTCTTGCAACTGTATATATATATATATATATATATATATATATATATGCGTAACACTGAGGGAGGAGCCTCTCAGCTCATTACCAGGTGAACACTGAGGGAGGAGCCTCTCAGCTCATTACCAGGTGGACACTGAGGGAGGAGCCTCTCAGCTCATTACCAGGTGAGCACTGGGGGAGGAGCCTCTCAGTTCATTACCAGGTGAGCACTGGGGAGGAGCCTCTCAGTTCATAAACTGATACGATGATTAATCTTAGTTAAAAAGAATTGTGTGCTTTGACAGCCCTAATAAAAATATATGTATTTTGTCCAAAAAATTGGATATTTTCAAGTACTAGATTTTCTTGTATGTCCTAGAAAGTAATGAAAATAGCTATCTTCATAAGTTGCGGGATATGATCATAACCTGAACTTTCCTTGTTGATTAAAATATAAGAATATTCTGATAATTCCAAGATTCTTCTGCAGGGGGCGCATGTTGGTTTTTGATGACCACTTGGAGCCACATCTGCTGGTTATCAGTGAAGATGATGTCATGAATCTGCTTTTCCTGTGCAGTGAGAGCACCGCATTCTCGTCCTTAGACGTCATGGGATTGTTGAGTGTTCTGTGTACTCAAAAGTCGATAAAAGACCATTTTATTATACAGTCTTACTGGCCTTTTGGATAGTCAGTCCTTTTGGATTGTGCATGTTTAAAATGGATGACCCACATTCATACCATGGTTTCAGGAATACTACAAACTATGAAATTACTTTTCCATAAGCTATATAACATCCAGTCCTTCAAAGGGGAGGGTTTACTTAAGGCAGTGCACGGTCATGAGGTCTAGTGTTCCTCTAACAAATATCTAGCCTCACAACTCTCCACCAAAGGTGGGTTCCTCGTGAAATTAGATCTCAGAGCTGTTTTTGTTCTTCTTAATGGATTCCCGGAGAAAGTTATTTAGTCTTTTGAGTCTCCTGGATGCAGATACAAACAGTGCGCGCACACACACACACACACACACACACACACACACACACACACACACACACACA
>CM051017.1:24964873-25059873 GCA_027704905.1 Muraenolepis orangiensis
CTAAGCTAAGCAACACAACGGTGGCCACTTACTTTTTTTGTTTTAAATAAGATGACCTATCATTTGAACCCAATAGACGATTACTGGGAAAGCTGTCTAGTTCTACTTAACGAAATCTGCATCTTGTAGCTGGACATTTAGGTACGTAAACCACTTTATGGTCACTAGCATCCCTTAACTTCCTGTCAAACACGTTGTATTCTCTTGCCTGGAATTTCATATTGAGGCAGTTATTCTGTCAGCTTTTAATGAACTAATTACACACCAACTGGTTATGCATGCAAAGCACCTACCCAATAATGTACATGTGACGTCTTATTGACGCTTTAATGATCCCAGTTTCTGCCTTTTCTCTACAGTCGAGATGCCTGTCCAGTGCAGCAAGTGCGCCGAGCAGCGGGCGGTCCTGAGACGTCCGAAGACGGGCCAGTCCTTATGCAAGGAGTGCTTCTTCTGGGTTTTTGAGGAAGAAGTCCACCACACAATCGTGTCAGCTGAGCTCTTTAAACCAGGAGAGAATGTGGCCATAGGTGCTTCTGGTGGGAAGGATTCCACCGTCCTTGCACATGTTATGAAAGTCCTAAACGAGCGTTACAAATATGGCCTCAACCTCATGCTGCTGTCTGTGGACGAGGGGATCACCGGCTACCGGGACGACTCCCTGGAGACCGTGAAGAGAAACCAGGAGCAGTACGACCTGCCCCTGAAGATTGTGTCCTATGAGGAGCTGTACGGTTGGACCATGGACGCTATCGTTAAACAAATCGGAATGAAAAACAACTGCACTTTCTGTGGGGTTTTCAGACGGCAGGCGTTGGACAGAGGAGCCAACCTGCTGAACGTAGATAAGATTTGTACAGGTAATCCTACACGTAAACGCGTCTGAGTCTGGTTTCATATAATCAGTGTATAACAAATGTTTGAACAGTTGGTGCATTCTCTTTGTTCTCTGTGTGAAACGGCTCTTAGAGAGACAACTGACAGTTGACTGGATTGATTTAAATGTTTTTGAAAAGTCTCTTCCTTTGCCATCCGTGTCCCCCCAGGCCACAATGCCGACGACTTGGCAGAGACGGTGTTGATGAACGTCTTGCGGGGGGACATCGCCCGCCTGCGCCGCTGCACCTCCATCTCCACCAGCAGCGGTGGCGAGGGCGTCCTGCCCCGCTGCAAGCCCCTCAAGTACGCCTACGAGAAGGAGATCGTGCTGTACGCCTACTTCAAAAAACTGGACTATTTCTCCACCGAGTGCATCTACTCTCCCAACGCGTACCGCGGCCACGCCCGAGCCTACCTCAAGGACCTGGAGAGCGTGCGTCCCAGCGCCATCATGGCCGTGCTCCACTCCGGGGAGAACCTGTCCATCAAGGAGAGCGTGAAGATGCCGGTGCAGGGTACGTGCGGGCGCTGCGGCTACATCTCCAGCCAGGCGCTCTGCAAGGCCTGCGTGCTGCTGGAGGGTCTGAACCGAGGCCTGCCCAAGCTGGGCATCGGGAAGCACCACCGTCTGCACCAGAAGCTGCTGTCCCAGCAGCCCCTCACCGAGGCCGAGGAGAGGAAGCTGAAGGCTGTGGACTTCTGAGTGAACCGGAGTCCAGATGGTTTTACCGTTGGTTAAGAGTGAACGGAAAAGGACAGTGAAATACTGAGTCGAAAGAAATGAAGAATGAATGAATGGACCACATGTTTTTAAATTAAAACATTTCTGATCATAAACGCTGTTGTATAGAATCTATTTGTGGCTCTGTGTGGTGGAGGTATGGCTCTGAGGGCCCCCTCTGCCCTGTTTCTGAGACTGAACAACCCTCTGAAGTGACACTTCTAACCCATTTCATCCAGTCCATGTGATTGATCTTTTACTCTTATTTTCTTTTTTTGTATGCACATTGTTCAAGTATCACGATATTTCCCTAAATGTTCTTTAATCGTAATTGCCATTCCACCTTAACCCTCACCTCACACAAGTTTTATGCAAATGTTTTTTACGTTGTGAAATATTACACAATGATTTGGTTTGCCCTATCTCAATGCTAAAGAATCCTTCAACTATTCGTGGGTCCGGATCTGCACCAATATCTTATCAACTGTTCCTTGGCCAATAAGTCATCTAACCTAAAGTTTGTGGTAACTCTAACCAGTCCAATTCCCTACATAACTTTACATAACCTTTTGAGTTATCTTGCTTACAGACAGACAATAAACCGGGGTGACATAAACATAACTAATAATAAACGCGAGAGAACATTGTTTTCGCTGCGTGTGTGATCACCACTTTAGCGACATGACGCTCGGTCACCGCTAGGGGGCGCTCAGCGCCGCGTTTGCAGCGCTCTCTTTGGGAGTTATGAACGCGCGTGCCCGCGAATCACCGAGGCACACATCTCACGGCGCGACCCCGAGGCTCCTTCTCTCAACGGGACAACAGGTCGGAGAGTTTGGAGAAGTACGGAGAGGGAACCCACCGAGAAGACCACCAGGAGAACAGACCGAGAAACCAGTCCCCGCGATGGACGACCTAGGTGAGTGGAGAGCCTTCACCGAGGGTGTGTTCCTCCGCGTCGGACCGCGGGGTTGGAGAAGTCCCCGTATCTCCTATCTAGGCTCCATAGGAAACCTCCACCTTTCTGTTACTAATGGCCATCACGAACTAACGGAGCTTTTGTAACATTACGTCGTGGCAGTTGTTGGATTTTTTTTGGTCGGAAACCACTTCTCTTTAACCCAATTGATCTTACATCATCATTCAATGGCTGTTGTTGCTACCTGTTGGCTTTTCTACAACATCTTGTATAGTTAGTGAGTTGTCTGTACGGTTATTATGTATGTTTACATGTGAACTGCAATATGCTATAGTATCGAATAAACTACGTTTTAATTCAATCAGATCGATTCATTCGGCTGACATTCCCCGTTAACGTTACCTTAACGTTATCTTTGGCCCCAAGCTATTCATTCCAGCTTTGAGGTGAACTGTTTAAAGGCCTTAGGAGCACTACTGGCCTGGCTGTGCTCAGGGGTCAGAGGTCATCTACACTAGCCAGGTGAAGTGTGTGTGCAACTCAAACCTATGTCGGCGGTGGGTTTCTTCAACACTTAGATTCTCTGTCCCTTAACTGAACATTAGAATACGTTTGTCCGTCGATTGGCCACCAGATGTATCTATCGCCACGTTGACCGATGTGGAAAGTAGGTTGACCTACATAGGTACAACTATTGTGTCTATTAACACCTATACGCCTACTTCTTTAGGTATGTGTACAATCATACCTAAACAATCAGTTGGTGCATCCCTAATTGAGTTGACTATCTGTTTGGTTTATGCATATGTCCTCACCCATGGTATATTTAAGTGTTTCACTAACTAGGGGACCACCCTTTGACATGTGCCACTAAACCTTTAACACATGTTTAGTTTCATTCCTGCACGGTCTGCACCTTTGAACTGATTGCTCTTATTTCCCAATCGAATCGATCTGATCTAGTCCTCATCCTCATTTCCGTCGGCGATACGTCTTCAGACTTCAGAATAACTGAAAATAACTGAAAAAAATAACTTTAATAGCATTAAAACTGTTTATTTTTTAATTGGCTAAGTGGATAGACCGCCACCTTTGAGCATGTCCAGAGAATACCTCTGGGGTATGAGATGATGATGCCAGAGGCCAGTGAATGAACTGATTGTTGTCGATGGAGCCTGCGGCCTCACTTAAGCAGTGAAGGGTTGGGAGTGTGTTGTGTGGAATGTCTAACATCACTATGTCAGAGTGGATGGCCGAATACTCTCTGGCCATGATCTGTCTGTCTACAGCCACTACACTGAATTAAGCTTTGGTTCGATCTGTTTAGATCTGGAGGATCAAACAACGAGACGTGTGTAGTTACTTCTTATTATGTATTAGCATAGCTGTGTTTAAACCAAACACGCTGAAAGAAAGCACATGCATGAAGACGTCGTTAAAATGTGTCCTGGAACTGGAGCCCAGACCCCGGGGGCTCCTGGTCTGTGACTCATTAGACGGCTGGGAAGTCTGTACGGAGCTGTTTGGAAACCTGATCGAAGCTCCGTTGGGGTTCTGGCTATATTGATCCTCCCTCATCCCCTACTACTCTGGAGGGAGGGGAATCCCCTTCAAGCCGAAAGGGAGCGGCTACATCAGCCTCTTCTGCTAAATTTTCCTCTTCTGCTAAAAGTTCCTAGAAATGCTGTATGGTTACTCTTATTTTTCAATGAGTAAAATATGTCCTGGTGGTGACTCTTCCTGATTTGAAGGCAACAGGAAATCCCCCCCCCCTCTCCCCAAACCTGCTCCTGATGTGGCCTCCTCCCTCCACACCATGTGACTGAAGGTGGGGTGTCGGTCGGTGTGGAGCATGTTGTTGGTGGGGTGTGAAACCGCAGGTCTCCTCCCTGTGTAAATTCCTCAGGATCTTGTTATTTGTTTGACAATCTCAGACGAGTCTGACCCCAGTGGGTTGTGACGGTTCCCTTATGTCTGCAGGTTAACACTGCACTGAATGGATGAGAGATTCAAACACACAGCCACAATTCAATTCAAGATTCAAGAAACTTTATTAATCCCGAGGGAAATTAAGGTGCAACAGTTGACACAGGGGGAATAAATGCACACACAAATATAACTAAATAACAACTAACTAAATACAACTAGTATAAACAAAATATAACTAAAATAACTCTAAATGAATCTAAGTGTATTGATAGATGAGTAGATGAATTGCACAATTTACAGTATTATTACAGTAATACGTAGGTATATACAATACACAACAATACGTATAGTGCAAATTGGCAGTAATAATATATTAATAAATAACTCGGATGAATACTGAAAAAGTGACATGTGAAAAGTGAAATACAATTTACAGTGCAAAATTACAGTGAAATGATTTACAGTGCGTTGACCAAAAAAATAATAATAATAACAGTGCGTTGGCCTCAGGTCACTGAGTCTCCACTGTCCCTCTCACGACCCGAGGTAGATGAGTTATAGAGACAATAAGAGGGGAGGGGGAGCAACTGTTGCTGGCTGCCGCTCGTCGCAGCGCCGGAAGTAACCGATTGGAATTGGAATTGGAAATCATATGTAATTATTTGATTGGTGGTTTTGGTATTTGTGGTGGAGCATTTGAATAGATGTGGCTTTTTCGCTGGGAACGTTTTACATAAACACATTGTGTATCGTGTGCTTAAGGAGACTTGGGATGTGACATAGCCCTAGTTGATACCGAGGCATACCATACATACTGTAGTTAACATGGGCCCAATTACCATCTGAGAGCATAAAGGGGCCTTTTATTGATATGTGCCACACTAATTCTCTTTCAGACTTGACATTCCTCTGCCGCGTGCACATCTCCCAGACAGGAAGAGGATGAAGAGGGTTGCTGAGGTGGAGGGATGGGGCGATGGAGGCTCTGGTCACTTGAATGTCACCAGTGTTTCACACAACATGCCTGAAGTTCTCAGGAAGTCTTCCGAGAGCTCTGCGTCTCAAGTATGTGGGCAGCGCTAGTGTTTGTTGTCACACTAGTATACCAGCAGCAGCTCTCGGAGGAAGCCTCATGAGTTGGAGTGCATACCTCTCCATCTCCCGCCCCCCCCAGCCCATGTGTTGCTCTAGCAAGGCCTCCTCCTCCTGTAGGCCTCGCCTGGAGGGAGGGTCCAGCTGTAAATCAGCCTCATTCCTGGGGCTCCACCACACCCATCCTGTTGCTGGGTCTGGGGGAAGAGAGGGCCGCATGGCTGACCTCATCACTTAGGCAATAGTGCCTGCCCCACATATCCTGAGGAAGCGGTGGAGGACACAATGAGCAGACTGGGTGCAAAACACACAGTTGTTCCAATTTGTACTTGGTTCATGGTCCCTGGTTGTGTTGCACTTTGACTGCCCTGTGGCTAGATGGTGGCCTGGTGTGCCAGGGCAAGGAGTGGACTATCACGTGGACTCTTCTGCTTTCTACTCATTAGGTGCTAGAGTAGACCAAAATTACCCATTGGCTCGTAGCCATTCTGCTAAGATGGCTGCTTGATAGTCACAATTTCTCTCCAGAAATGGGACGTGGCATCCTACCTAATTAGGGTACAATGGAACACTGGTACAATAGACTACTTGCTGACATGCCCTCTCACGCACTCGGGTGACATGGAGAGATGATCTGTACAGACCCTCTCCCCCCACCACCCCCCATGTCTTCTGATTTACTGCTTTTAGTCTCTCAGTCCAGTCTCTCTCTCTCTCTCTCTTTCGAGGGGAGTGTCATATTTCGCATGTAGCGAGTATATTTATAGCCATGTTTATTTTGTAGCCTCTGCCCTAAGATGCTTGTCTTTTTTTAATACTGTGACACCTCCTGACTCCTCTCTGCAGACACAAGCCTGTCTCTTATTACTACAGTATGGTACTGGTTTTAAAAAAGGACCTCATACATCTGTGCCCTGCACACTCTCTCTCTGCTCCGTCCACGCCATCTCCCGGTCCACTCTTGACCCCCGTCTCTCCTGATTGATATAAATATCCCGCTGGCTGGGCCTGATGGTTTAGGGTTACGGCGTGGTGTTAACAGGTGAGCTGTGGTCCCGGTGGGCCTTAGTGTCCTCGATGCCCCCCCTATCCCCCCCCTCCCCCCATATGGTAATGGCTAAGTTGGGGCCGGCCATGCTTTGAGAGGCCTGCACGCACCACGCCGCCGGCTCTCCAGCAGCAAGGCAGTAAAACACCTCTGACCTCTCCCTCATGCTGAAATGCCAGGCATGCTATTGTTTAGTGGAAGATCTCCCCTTAATTGCCTCTATTATCTTTTCTCATTTTTCAAAGCGGCCAGATGGTTTATGGGCCGATTCCTCCCCGCTCTCCTTACCTAGGGTGGGAGCATGTGATCACTGGACTATGCAAGCCTTTTCTATTCCACTTTGTCCTCAGTAGTGTTGCCAGTTTCCTGTCCGTGAGGTATTGCTTCTTCTATCTCTGGCTGCCCGTGCCACTCTCCATGTCCCCGGCTCGCTGCTCTGATTCTCCCAGGCGGACAGAGGAATGTTTGGAATTCCCCATGCACCTACCCGCCCGTCAGATAAACACTATGGCTGGCTCTGGATTAGGGCTGTGGGCGGGTGTGGCCGTGGGGGGAGCACAGGCATGAATGTACATGTATTCACAGCCTGGAGGAATGCTTGAAATATGTGCATCTACATAACTTCATTATAAGGGCTAGATGATGTTTAAAGAAGAGGAGGCTGCTGCTCTGACTCTGGGGCAGATGGCAGCTAGGATTGTAGCCAGATAGTTTATAAATAACTAAAATAAGTGACTTCAGACTCTTGTACAATGGGCTTTTGTGACAGGATAAATGGAAAATGGCAGTGTAGTCCTTGGCTTACACTCCAGCACATGTTTGCATTCTTGTAAAGGCTTTTCAGTCCCCATGGAGCATGCTTAACCAAGACCACAGCCTGACCTTGTCCCTTTTCTTATCAGTGCTGCTCAAGACTCGAGGCTACTCGACCAATCAGTTGTATTCATATTTGATATACTTTCTCCTAAAATATCTGTGTTAAGAGAGCCTGACGTCAAATTGATAGAATTGTTGTACAGCATGTGTTTGTCGTTGACAAGTTTGGTGATTTGTAGCCACAAAACTTTCACAATTTCTGGCTCATTGACAATAGTAAAGTAACATTACAGTGGATACAATTCCCATTCACGTCCTATCCGTTATCGTATCAAGGTTCTGAGTTCTATTAGTTTAGCCTTGGTCTAACTCTCTTTGTACGTATTCACCGAAGGTTCTATGAATAAGTGACTTCTTCTCCTAGTCTACTATATATACCCCTGTGGTATAGGCCTATCTTAATTGACTTTAGATGGCGTATAGAGTGTTAGTTACTGACTTCATCAGTTGGAGGTGGAAGAAAGTTGTCATGAAGCTGAGTCATTGACACTGTGCTATCTAGAGTTGACTATTGTAATTACCATCATCAGACTCTCTAAACTTGGCTCGGCCTGCCAGTCGTTTGGAAACCCTGAAGCAATAGCTTTCTTCACTGCCAACTGTTTGCACTTCCCAGGATTATGTCATGATGATAAAGCCATGCCCAAGACAAACAACAGCATTTATGATCCTATTTTTGTAATATTATTCTTATTCTTTATACTTGTATGGTTTCCAAGGATAGTGTTCATGGTGGTGGTGTTATTTCGGCCTATTTTCTGCCAATGCTTTGTCTCCTGGGTGGCTGTAAGTGGACCACGCGGGAGACTCGGTCTAGCGTGCTGCACCAGGTGCAGATTATTTTGAGCCGGTAGTGATATTTCAGCACATTTGCACAGACCTAGGATACTGGGAGAGCTTCTAGCTTTAAATAGGCCTGTCCTCTCCCAGTGCAGTTCACACTGGACCACAGGGCTGGAACATGTAGCTCAACATGGGCCGGGGGGGGGGGGGTCTGCGGACCATGGATAAGACAATAAGCCATGGTGTCATGGTGACAACCTATGAGTCAGCATTTCTTTACCGACCTTTTCGCAATCTATCAACGATGAACTGACGTTTTCTTAAAATAAATAAATAAATACATTAAAAGGTCACGTCACAGATCACATAGCAGTCGCGTCCAGCCTGTTTAATCTACAAGGGATCTACAATAGCAAATTGGGTAGCCGACTAGCTTTGTAACAAGCCACGCCCCATCCCCCCCCCCTTAACGTATAGACGGACCGGAACTAAAGCGTCATCGCTCCCCAGCCCCACTTGACAGCTGTCCACTTCACACCCTCTCTCTCGGCACGAGGATACTGGGGAGTAGCTTCAACAGCATGAGGTGGAGTAACGTAGCTACTGTGCTACGCTGTGTTAAGAGTGATAAGTGAGGCTTTGGGAGCTGATGAATAAGAAAGGGCTTCATTAGCACAACTCGTCTGAGACTGTCAGAGAGTTGTCCAGAGTTTACTGTTATGAGTTAATCGTTTATATAGTGTTATATTATTGTTCAAAACAGCACTTACAATTTTCTCTGCCTCTCAGTTTGTTTATTTCTCAGAATTTCCTATTTTCAAGTGAAAGAAATACTGTATGTTACACATTAAGGTGATTTACAATATCAGTTATTTGAAGAAATTAACCAACATACAAGATGTTTTATTGGCCAGTCAGATACTAGTTGGAAGGCACGTGTCTTGGAAACTGGAAGCTAAAGTGGAAGTTAAGGTTGGCCGGCAACTTTGTGTTTTTCAAAGTTTTTCAGTCTGCTCTCAGGTGTTATTGAACCCTGTTCTAACGGCGCGTCCTGAAAGCTAAGTGTTTCCTTGAATTGGACTGTGTGGTCCCATGGCGACTACACAGTGTATTCTGTCTGTGCAGTCTATTCTCGCCGGTGGATGGATGGGTGGTGTGATGTAAGAGTCTATTTTGTGTGTGTGTGCTTGGTTGTGTGTGTGTGCCTAGTGTGTGTGTGTGTGTGTATGTGTGTGAGTTTCTTTGTTCCTATCTTTCTACCTTTTTGTAAGAGTCACACACGGTCCCACAGCAACTGAAATGACCCTGTGTTAGTGTTGGTTTAATGGAAGTGAACCAGTACACTAGGCTAGACGGCCTGTGGTTGTGTTTCTAAAGGACTGATGAAAATGGAAAGTTAAGGGGGATTTCAGTGCGGTGAGTTAACCCGACTTTAGGGGTTTAGGAAGGACAGTGGGGCCTAGTGCAGGATACTGCACCGCAGGAGCACTATCAGGGTGTGTGTGTGTGTGTGGGGGGGGGGCTACAGCAGACCCAAAAAATAAAACAGGCTAAGATGGTTTAGTCTCAGTCTTCTACTTGTGATTGTTGTGGTTTTGCAAACGAAAGAAAATACATTCCAACCCTTTTTTTATTTTTTTTATTTTTTTTTTCATTTATTTATTTTCTGGAGGATTGAATCCTCTTTACTGGTCACATGTTCACACACAGTAACATTGGTTTTCTCTGCATTTAACCCATCATAGTATTAGGAGCAGTGGACAGCTATTTTATGCTGCCCAGGGAGCAGTGTAGGGGGAGGTCTGGTGCCTTGCCAAGGACACCTCGGCAGTGCCCAGGTGTTTCGGGGACTTGAAACGGCAACCTTCCGGTTCCCAAGCCAAGTCCCAACAGACTGAGCTACTGCCACCCCAAATAGATTGTATATACCTGCATGTTTTCCCCCCCCATAGAGATATATCATCGTCAGAGCTTTGAAGTCTGAAGATTCCAGGATTTTTGCTTTTCACCCCAATTGTTTGCAGCGCTCCCTGCCTCTGTCTCAGCCCCAGGCATGGTTCCATTATTTATTTAAAAACTGCCAACCCCCTTTCCACTCCCTCCAGACGCACTGCTGGCCGACCTGGAGTCCACAACCTCCCACATCGCCAAGCGCCCCATGTTCCTGGCTGACGAGACCCCCTACTCCATCCCAACCGGAGGTCACTCCTACCAAGATGTGTCGGCGCCTCCCCCTGTGCCCCCTCCTCCCTCTGCAGAGGCTCTGAACGGGTCCCTGGTAGACCAGCCAGACTCTCACCACTCCTCCCAGCAGGTAACACCACCTCTAACCCTTATCACTACACAACCCCTAAACAAGGCACACTTCACTGGCTTTATTCTAAATATAAATCTGAGGATTGAATCCTCTTTATTTGGTCACATACATGTAAACACACACAGTGAAATGTGTTTCTCTGCATTTAACCCATCCTAGTATTGGGAGCAGTAGGCAGATATTATATGTGTATATATACAGCTGCCCGGGGAGCAGTGTGTAGGGGTCTGGTGCCTTGCTTCAGGGGCACCTCGGCAGTGCCCAGGAGGCGAACTGGCACCTTTTTCCAAGTACCAGTTCTCACTCCGTACTTTTCAGGGACTTAAACCGACAACCCTCCGGTTCCCAAGCCAAGTCTCAACGGAATGAGCTACTGCCGCCCCTAATTGCTTATTGCTTGAGCCCTGAAGAAACAGAACACCTTTTTACTACCATAGAATATCTGCTAAATTGTTTTCTTGAGTTGACATTTTTGTCAACTTGGGGCGTCCAGGGTGCTTACCGCAGTAAAAAAACATGGCCCTCAGCCACACAAAAGCAGAGAGCAAAACGCTTGTTAAAACGCTGTTCCTGTGATCACAATTACCAAATAGCTGCCCCCCTAGCTGTTAAAAGGTGTGATGGGTCTTGCGCTCCTTGTACCACTGTAGCCCTTCTAGGAGCATTGTGAAGGTTTGTTTGCTGGTGCTCGGGGTCTCAGTGCTGTCCTCTGCAGTCCTTAGGGTCAACCAGGAAGAGCTCCTGGTCCGGGGAGGGCAGCCCCGCCCCCTCTCAGGTGGAAGAGGACCACGTCTACAGGTGGGCCTGGTGCTCAACCCTCCTGGAGCTATGTGCTCCATTAGGAGATTCGATTATAATGGATTGTCATTGCACAGCAGTAAAGTACAGTGAAAAATAAATTGACATCTAACCAAATGTAACAGTAAAGTAATAGAAAAGCATAGTAATATATAATGTACAGTGTTTAAATAGGATGTAAAAACAGTCTACTAGGTGTACAAAACTGGTGTGTATACAGTATAGTTATGTACAGAGTGTAGTATTCTATGGTAGCCATACTGGCCAAAGGTATAACTTGTAGAGTAGGGGTGTGTGTGTGTGTGTGTGTGTGTGTGTGTGTGTGTGTGTGTGTGTGTGTGTGTGTGTGTGTGTGTGTGTGTGTGTGTGTGTGTGTGTGTGTGTGTGTGTGTGTGTGTGTGTGTGTGTGTGTGGTGTGTGTGTGTGTGTGTGTGTGTGTGTGTGTGTGTGTGTGTGTGTGTGTGTGTGTGTGTGTGTGTGTGTGTGTGTGTGTGTGTGTGTGTGTGTGTGTGTGTGTGCGTGCGTATCAACAGGTAGTGAGCAGGGTATGCAGTTATATCAACAGTTGTAGATGAGACCTATAGAAGACGGGCCTGCATGTCTGGTGTTGTTTTCTTCTTGCCCTTTCTCCCATAAAGCCTTTGACAGTTGTCTCTTTCTCTCCGCGGCTCAGCTTTCCAAACAAACCGAAGTCATCGGACTCGTCTGCAGCAGCCATGACCTCTGCCCTGGGCAGTAACCTGTCGGAGCTGGACAGGCTACTGCTGGAGCTCAACGCCGTGCAACAGAACTCCCCCTCCTTCCCCACCACAGGTGCACGCCGGGGTTTGCTGGCGCTTACTGGAGTCTGTGGGGGTCGTAAAGTAGACAAAGGTTCCCATAGCCATTGGCGGTGTTACCAGTCTGTGTTCCTGGTGGATAATAGGGGGGGGGCAGGGCAGGAAAGCAGGCCAGCAGGGCGACCTGTAACACGGCAACACGTTCATCTTGATAACCATGCCACCGAAAGTGTTCAGAGCTCTTTTTCTGATAACATTCTGCCTGTGTATAAATCTGCAGAGGAGGCTGCTCCACCCTTGCCGTCCTGCAGCATCACCCACTACGAGAACGGCGGTGGCCCGGAGATCATGGTCAGTCCCCCGCCTCTGGAGAAGCCCAAGAGGAACGGGGGGGCGCGGTTAGACGAGGGCCGGCCAAGCGTGGAGACCCTACTGGACGAGCTGGAGGGCTCTGTCCCCTCCCCAAGGTAACGGCTGTCCAGTGGGCTACAATGGCGATTTGGGGAGTCAATTAATGTATTATTTTTTTACTGCCTGTATTCATAGCTGACGTGTAGTTGACGTGTCGCAAAGACCTTTTCGATGGGTGCCTGTAGCGGGGTTGAAGACGGCTTTGATCATTTGGAATTTGTATGTTTTGTGTTTATTTAGTCCCAGACCTTCTGATCTTCACAGTGAGTTAGACACACCCTCTCAGCAGCAAGCTCGGATTTCTGCCTCCTGTGCGACCCGAGAGCTTGACGAACTCATGGCCTCTCTGTCGGACTTCAAGGTACCAAGCACTTTAAATGAACACAGAGAACTCAACACAACTGCTCTCCTATCAATAACATCTTCCCTAGTGTTTCATACTTTTCTGTACTGTCATGTTTGTTTCAAAACTGTTCTCTGGTTTCTCTTAACACTCTGCTCTTTTCGTTTTCTAGCCTAGTTCTTTGGGCCATGGTCTAGATCAAACAGGGGCCTTTCCCTGCTCTAGCCACTCTCTAGTTTCTTTCCCCGTCAGCCCTGTGGCCTCCCCCTTCCCCAGCCTGTCCCACCCATCTCCCTGCCCCTCTTCCCTCTTTTCTATGCCCACTGGCCTTGAGCTACACATAGACGAGGAGGGAAGGGACAGCCGCTTGTCTACAAACGGTCGATACCCCTTTCCTCCCCACAGCCCAGTCTCCACCCTCTCGACGGCCAGCGAGACAGACTTTGAGCCAGACTTTGACATAGACGTGTCAGCCACCATGCTGTCTTCCCAACTCCAGTCCCTGGTGGTGCTCACCCACGCTGCCGGCAACCACTCCTCCAACCTGCTTAGAACCAGCTCCAGTCCCTCCACCAGCCCGTCTCTGACCTCGGTCAACACAGTGCTGGACCACAAGTCCTCCAAGTCCTCTAGTCCCTCTGTGGAACGCATTTCACCCTCTTCCCCTTTTGCTAAGCACCACTATGAACCTGACACTGCAGCCAGGGGGACCTTCTCCTGCAATGACCTCAATTTGAGTTGTTACCACCCAACATCTAACCACAACCTATCGTCTCCATCCTCTGCCCCCAAGACTCCGTCCCCTCTGCCTGGTGTCCCTCTGTCCTCTTCTCCCGTGCACATCCTCTCTAAAACGTCCTCCCCTTCTCCGGTCACCTCTATGATGGCACCTTCTCCCCCTACTTTCAACAGCCCACGGATCCCCAGCAGAGAGCTGCTGGGGCCGACCCTGACACCCCACAGGCTCAGCCCCCACGGTGGGCCTCATTCTCCCATGATGGAGCCCTCTCTGGACGAAGCTCTGGACAGCCTGCTGGCCATGAGTTTTCCAAAGCACAACGGCTCGGCATGCGAGGTGGAAATGTCGTCGGAGCTTGAAGCCCCGTGCCTGAGCGGGTCGGTTTGCGAAGTGGATTCCGTCCTGCCCATGGACCGAAACAGCGTGCATCCCGACATGTTCGCCGGCAGCACCACCACCACGGATGGCTCGTTGTACGGGGGCATGGACGGACACGGTGACCTGGAATGGGCCGACGAGGAGCTGTCCGTCTCCCTGAACGACGGCATGGACGGCACCATCACGCCGTACACCGAGCGGCCGTACACCGACGGCAGCATGACCCCGCTGACTGAGGCCAGCTGGATGGACGAGTCCATGACGCCCTCCTCGTGTCCCGGGACCCCTGATGTGGCCCTGGACCTTCCTCTGATGCAGCCTGCCACTATGGAGCGTGTCTCCGCCTCAGGACATGTACGCATCGCTATAGTAGCTGGTTGCTTGCTTTGAGTGGGATGCGTTTTTTCCTTGCGGCTGTTGTGTTTTTGCACCCCCTGCTGTTGGCGTTAATAACAGAACAATAATTATTATTCGGTTTGGTCTTAATTTCAAAAACACCAGTCTTGTGAATGTGCACCCTCACTATATGACTACTGCAGTAGTCTTATTGTAGTCATATAGTGAACACTGTGTGTTCGGTGGACCACATATAGTTCTAACATATTCACAAAAAAACGAACATGATCGTCTAAGGGACCAAGACTAAACCTAGTCTGTGTGGTTGGGATGACGCTGGAGTGGCTGAATCGCACAGGAAGCATGTGAGCTGTGCATGGAGTGTGATGCTGAGGCCCACCTAACCTCCCGGGACCGCCTGCACCCTGGCCCACACTGACATGAAGCTGACTGAGCGGCTGTTCCGAGCTTGCTGCCTGTGCCTGGATTACAGATGACAGGTGACACATACTGTGCCCCCCCCCCCCCCCAGCTCAAGTCGGTCATAAAGCGCACCAAGGAGACGCCCAATGTGCACCCCATGTACAGAGATGGCCTCCTGCGTCGGAAAGTGGGCCCGGTCATCGTCAACAAGAGCAACTCCCAGGACCGCCTGATAGAGGAACTGCAGGGTAAGCTAGGCATCGGCCGCGCCGAGCGCCGGCGCAAGCAGCAGGACGACTGGCTCACCGAGGGCGTCGTCGTCATGTCCAAGCCCCAGCGGTTGCGGCCCGACGGGCCGGGTGCCGCGGTGGAAAAGGTTGGGCGCTGAGCTGAGAAGGATGAGAACATTTCATTCATTTAGAATCTTTTTGGCCTTCGTTGGTGTTCTGTTTCCACACATTTCCTCTCTCTCTTCTGTTTCCCGTTTCCTTCCTTCGCTCAGATGATATTGGCCCAAGAGTCGCCTGTCCCACAGAGGAGGGTGCTCCCTTCCCCTCCCCCTCCCCCTCGCCACACCCCGACCGTGGAAGAACCCAAGAGGCTGCCCCCCGTCAGGCATCCTCCGATACCCACAGCCCCGCCTCTCCCACCGGGTCCAAATTCCCCTCCGCAATTCTCCTACGTCCACGAACCCGCGCATAGATCCATGCCCCCCCGGCACACCGCCGCGCCGCAGCCCCCGGCCCCGAAGCCCCCGCCCCCCCCCTGTGCGCTCAGAGCCCCGACCATGCATCCCCACGCGGAGCCCGCGCCGCGGGTCGCCCCAAAGGTGCTGGTGTCTGTTGGCTGTCAAACCGAGTGCGACCCCGTCTTCCCTCCGATGCAGGCATGGTCCTCTGTCTCTTTCATCCTTCACTTCACACTGCTGTTCTTTCTCTATTTCAACATAATTTCCAACATAAGTCAAATGGTAAGCCCAATTTATAAAAAAATATTTATTTAGCTATTTTTGCTCCTCCTCAAACAGATCATGGCCCAGGGGAAGGGTCCCGCCACTCAGGTGAACAAGCTGGACAACATGCTGGGCAGCCTGCAGTCCGACCTCAACAAACTGGGAGTACAGACGGTGGCCAAGGGCGTGTGTGGGGCCTGCAGCAAGCCCATCGTGGGCCAGGTAGGAGGGGGGGCTGGGTGGAACACGTGGGAGGAGTTTGAGGAGTAGATTCAAGATTCCAGATTGTTATTGTCCATATGCAACAAGTACAATGGACTGCTTACTCCCCATTCCCTCCCGCAGTATGAATTTTCTAAAACGCTATACTATAATATAAATACTAGTGTCTGATAGTTGTACATGTGTTAAAGTGTACAAAATGCATTTAAAAAGCTTTTTTGTGCCAGTAGTGCAGCAGCATCATGAATACAGAGCAATCACTGTAATGAGTCCAGAAAGTCCAGCAAAAGTATGATAGTGTAATGTAATATGGATGGCAATGGTATGATAGTGGCAGCACTCCTAGCGGTTCAGTAGGGGCATTGAGTAGAAACGCTGTCCTTGGCAGTTATTGTTGTTCTTCTGTGTTTTCTAAACCCTGTGTCCCAGTTGTACACTTTGGGGGTGATTTACTCACTACACGGTCAATGTCCTTGTGTCCATCCAGGTGGTGACCGCCATGGGCCGCACATGGCACCCAGAGCACTTTGTGTGCACACACTGTCAAGAGGAGATTGGTTCTCGGAATTTCTTTGAGCGCGACGGGCAGCCCTACTGTGAGAAGGACTACCACAACCTCTTCTCCCCGCGCTGTTACTACTGCAACGGACCCATTCTGGATGTGAGTTCCAGAGCGTTGTTCTTCCGCCAGTTGGACTGCACTCTGATCAGCTACTCGGATAGCTCATTAAATGAGTGTTTACTTGTGTGTGTGTTTTCAGAAAGTTGTGACGGCCCTGGATAGGACCTGGCACCCTGAGCACTTCTTCTGTGCTCAGTGTGGCTCCTTCTTCGGACCTGAAGGTTTGTTTTGCTTTCCTGGACACTCGATCCATCAACACACTAGACCTTAACGGGGACGGTTGTGTCTCCCCTGCCGCATGCCCATAAAGTGGCTTATTTTGGGTTCCTCACAAACATTCATTCAAGATGTTTGATTTGTCCATATGCAACAAGTACAATAGAATGCTTACCTCCCTTTCCCTCCCGCAGTATGAATTTCTAAAACACAATACAATATATAACTAAATACTAAACACAATACATAAAAAGAACAAAGTGACTGATGGATGATATGTACAGTTGAATTGTGCATTAAGCATATAAAAACATTTAGTAGTGCAGCAGCATCATCAATACAGTGCAGTACAGTGCAGTAACGGTTATGGTCTAAAGTATGATGATAAGTATGATAAGACACAGGATGATGAGTAGGCTGGTTTATGGTACAGTTTGTAGTGTCTGCAAGCAGAGCAGCTGGTACTGTGTGTGTGTGTGTGTGTGTGTGTGTGTGTGTGTGTGTGTGTGTGTGTGTGTGTGTGTGTGTGTGTGTGTGTGTGTGTGTGTGTGTGTGTGTGTGTGTGTGTGTGTGTGTGTGTGTGTGTGTGTGTGTGTGTGTGTGTGTGTGTGTGTGTGTGTGTGTGTGTGTGTGTGTGTGTGTGTGTGTGTGTGTGTGTGTGTGTGTGTGTGTGTGTGTGTGTGTGTGTGTGGCCAGATGAGGCTCCCTAAACCAGCCGTCAACCACACACTCCACAATATTGAATACAATTGAACCAATTTCCTTTTCATAAAGGAGAAGGAATGGTCTATAATTATCATTTGGAAAGAAAAATACAAGTACATTGTACATTTCCCCTGAAAGTTCCTTGACTAACAGCGATCATTTCCTTAACCAACCTTGAACCCTGGTCATCTTCTGTAGGTTTCCATGAGAAAGACGGCAAGGCGTACTGCCGGAAGGACTACTTTGACATGTTCGCTCCTAAATGCGGTGGCTGTGCCAGAGCCATTCTGGAGAACTACATCTCCGCACTCAACTCTCTGTGGCATCCAGAGTGTTTTGTCTGCAGGGTCTGTGCTTCCACTGTCCTTTTGTCATTCTCTTCTTTGTTCTATGTTCTGTGCCACTGAACTAGGCGTTAAAATGTCAAGTGTGTGTTGGCTGTAAGGAAAAATCAACTCTTATAATGGATAATAACACCAACTCTTATAATGGAAAAGGAGGCTGCTTTGGAGCAGCCTCCTTTTCCATGATAAGAGTTGGTGTTATTAGGATGAATGTATCTTCTCTGATGCCTGTTTCTCCTAGTTAGTGTAATAGTTTGACTCTCACTTTACGGTAACATTTGCACTCTGGTTAGATGCCAAATTAATTATTAATGACCTGTATCTGAATTCACTGTAAGTTGCTTTGGATAAGAAAGTGTCTACTTAATGACTAAATAGTCTGTTCTGTACATCCCCCCCCCCCCCCCGCCCACACACACAGGAGTGCTTCACCCCGTTTGTGAACGGCAGCTTCTTCGAGCACGACGGCCAGCCCTACTGTGAAGTCCACTACCACGAGCGCCGCGGCTCCCTGTGCTCCGGCTGTCAGAAGCCCATCACCGGCCGCTGCATCACCGCCATGGCCAAGAAGTTCCACCCGGAGCACTTCGTCTGCGCCTTCTGCCTCAAGCAGCTCAACAAGGGCACCTTCAAGGAGCAGAACGACAAGCCCTACTGCCAGGGCTGCTTCGTCAAGCTCTTCAGCTAGAGAGGAGGAGGAGGAGGAGGAGGAGGAGGAGGAGGAGGGACGGGAGCGTCAGGAGTGGGTCAGATATCGGTGTGACTCCAACGGTATTTAGGTCACTTAATGGGGTTTTGACAGTGGAAGTATGTACGTCAAAGTATGTGCATGTCGTTTAGGCAGTATACCGTTTGCTGTTTTGATATTTATGAAATAAAAAAAACAGCCTTATTTTTTTCAATTGAGCCCTGTGCATTTTAGTCATACATTTTTTTTAAAATATTTTCTGAGCCCTGGGGCTGTGACGAGGCTTCCTGTGGACTTGTTGGTTCAAGTTGACACTTGAAGATCAATCTATTCTCACCAAGGCAGCAGATGGGCAGGTTTCTCCCTTCAGTGGTGTTTTTGCAGGTCCGTACCTGCAGTTGTCAGAAGGGTGGGGGTTTTAACATTTTAACGAGGATGGGGATTTATGTTGACTTCCTCGATGGGGCTGAAGCTTACCAAACACTGAAGGGCATGTACAATGCTTTGTGTTTTAAAGGTGGTTGCTCACTGGTTGAGTGTGATTTTGGAATTTAATATAGGTTCTAATAATTTTAACACGGATCAGTTTTTTTTTGTAACTACATGGTGAAGTGGTGAAGGGAATTACTTTATTTTAGATTTTTTTTTTTTTAATGTTATAAAAATGATGGACTCTGATGTGCTTATAAGACTGAATGTTATAAGCACATGATCATGATCTTACATATGGAATCAATAGCTGTTTTATTTTTGTTGTTTAGAATAATACATTATACAGAAAACAAATCCCACATACCAGACAGCGGCGTGATATGCAAATAGTTATGGCCTTTTCATCAGCTTACTGTTGTGGTGACTCTAAAGTCCTATATTCACACCTTTTCACAGATCATTCCCTATCTGTTAAGGACAACCTGATCTAGAGATGTTCAAACTATTGATTCTGAGCTGCAGTGCAGTGGTAGTTTGTCATCGCAGTACCTGAACTTCTGCAGTGTATTTTGAGATAAAAACCTACAGTCTGACTGTAGCTGGTCTAGTTTCACACTGACTGAACCCTCAACCTTTTTGTACATATTTGATATAGCCATATTATTAATAACTTGCCAGTTTAGTGTCCTGTTTAGCATGTACATCTGTTTAATAACCACTTGTTTAGAGAGGCAGAGGGCCTCCAGTCAACCAGATTTTTTTTGTTTTGTTTTTAATCACTGTATTGAGGTGGTGATGAAATTGTTGTTTAGGACATTCACAAATCAATAATTGCCATGTGATATCCCAATAATCCTATGCAATCGTGTATTAACAGAAATCAGTCTTTGTAGCCTATATCTAATGGTTTTTTTTCTGTATGTAATGTCTTTTAACACTGGTAAAACTACAATCACACCGATTGATGGCTTTCAGTCTATTATCATTTCATCTGTGACTTCGCTGAAACACGAACAGTTGAAATAAAAGTCTGGTGGTCTATCATCAAAGGAGACTAAAATGACTCCTTTCTCAGCGTTTGAGTAGTAACTACTGTATGGTTTTATCTGGTTAAATCACGTAACAGTAATATGCATTAGGCCTCTTAGACTTCATCAGGGAATAGCAGAGCCTTAGGTCGTATTTCATTATATTTAAGTCTGTCTAAACTGTCTGCTTTAATCATTTAGTTCAATGCTATTTAGCCAAATCGAAAAAAATGTATTTTGTTCCGTTTCTGTTGTCTTCACAACATAACGTTGTAATAACCAGTGAGCCGACTCTCTGCCTGACAAATAAATCAGTTTTGGTACCAAAGTGTGGTATTGACTTATTGTCCATCAGCCCTTTGAGGGTTAGAAAGAAGAGAGAATTAGAACACAAATAGAAGACTCGTTTGTGTTGTTAAATGTTGATTTAATTGAACCATGAAACCGTGTAAATTAGATTAATGTCTTGACTTTAGAGTTCATTAGGTAAAGCTCGACCTGCGGTAAACGCGGAAGGTCTCTATGTTGTGATGAATTAAAAACAATGACAATATTCTATCCCAAATAAAATGCCAAATAACGATGATTAAAGTCACGTTCTCCCACGGTGGTCCGAACCACGTGGTGACCCGGAAGTGGTCCCAGCGAGTCCTTCCTGCATCAAGACCGGTAAGATGGCAGCGGACACGCAGGTTGGTTTCACTGTTGTTTTTTAAATAGTGTTTTGTGTGCAAATGTCCAGCAAACTCAGTTGAATTAAAAAGTCATTGGATTGAGAAACCCGTTTAGAAGCCTCGATGCTGTGTTCCCCTCCCTGGAGGTGTCGTTACCCCCGGGGGGGGCATTGCAGCTGGCTGGTTAGCTAGTTAGCCGATAGCCTACCTTTAAATACACACATTGATACGTTAGGGCCAGTTGATCATTAATCATGTTATCGAACGGCTGAAACCGCTTTGAAAGAGCCAGTTGTATCTTTAAAACATGTTTATGACACTCCTACTATAGTCGATCCCGAGATCTTGTCCTGTAGCCACACCACACCTTCTCAATAACACATGGACACTACGAACAGCCCTCACCCAACAGGGGACATCATATATATCATATATATCTATATATAAACACAACGATACACTTGGTACAAGTTAGGAAGATACACGCATTTGCAAGTTGGCATTCTTCTTCTTATGACATATTACCTGATATGTAACCTATTATGATTTGATTCCATAAAGAGAAGTTGATTATTTCTTTTCTTCCAGGTTTCGGACACGTTCAAAAAATTCGCTGCTAAAGTAACGACCTCCAGTGTTAACGAGCGGAGGGAGATCCTCAGCGAGCTGAAGACATGTCTGAACGGGAAAGGTAAGACGGGTGACGGTGTCTAATCGATATGTCCTTTATCACCGTGATCGATGCTTGCTACAAATGACACAAAATATCCTCATTGTCTCTAAATAGATTTGCCGGATCCAGCCATTAAAGGACTGTGCAAACTGTTCTGTCTCACCCCACACAGATATTGGTAAGTGCTTTTATGTAGTTTCAATATTGGTAATACTACACTACTTAACTGAACAATAACCTGTCTAGTATTGATCAGTATTGGTGCATGTGGCATTCAGATGGATTCACTTTAATCTTAAGGGAATTGCATGGTTTTGTTTTTGGCCTCTGCCATTGAAGATGAGAGGCTATGTTTTCGCTAGCCCCTGTTGGTTTGTCTCTAAGGAAGATGAGTCAAAGTTGTATCTGGAATTGGTTAACAGTTGGTGGTTAGATTAGGATTCAAAGGTAAAAGTTTTTGTCTGTGAGGCAAACCCCTTAACGGTGAGACTATCCTGTCTTGTTGATCAGGGACTCTGCATCCCGAAGAGAGCTCATCTCCGTCATCGCACTGCTGGCCCAGAATCAGCCTGATGTCTTGGCGACCCACCTTCTCCAGTGCCTTCAGAGCAGTGGGATCATCTCCAATGCTGGAGAACCATGGTAAAGTCTACTAAAGTTTGTTTGATTAGCCCCAAGTTTCTGGGTCACCTATCAATCCTATTGAACACATAGAATGCAGATCGCTACTTTCAGTTCGGGCATGCTTTGGAGAAAGAGCCCATGAGCCGCACACATCTCCACATCCAGGTGAAACAAACTGTTTAATCAAATCAATTCATTGCATTTCCAAAAAGATTCCAGATGTTTTTATTCGCTATATGCAGTACAATGGAATACATATTTTCCTACAACTTAACACTATGCTATACTATGTACTATACTTAAACTATACAATACTATACTATAACTAAATTACTGTACCCAATAAAAAGATAATTTAAGTGACTAATGTATGATATAAACATGTGTTGAATTGTACAAAAAGTATTTTAAAGTGACAGTAGTGCAGCAGCATCATGAATACAGTGCAGTAACTGTAATGAGTCCAGAAGGTCCAGTAAAAGTATGATTGGTGTATAATGGTGTAATGTAATATGAATGACAATTTTATGAAAGTGGCCGCACTCCACAACTAAAACAAGTACCAATTAGTAGCGGTTGCGATGACCCAAAGGTATCCGCTTTTCTGCTTGTCTTGAGTCATGTGTAGTGAAGAAGACTTGCCAACCCATTTACTTTTTTATAATGGAATTGTGGTTAATTGACCCCCAATTCTAATGTGTTTTCATGCTTTGTTTACAGTAAGAGCTCTGGCTCAGCGGCCTTCACAGGAATGTCCTGGTCCTGCCTCTTGGTCCGCTCTGTGTTCACAACCCCAGAGAAGAGAGCGGGGCCCCTGTGGATCAAAATGGTCAGTGAAGAAGTTTGCGTTTGTAGTGGACAGTGACTGTCTTCTCAAATTGATTATTATATTCAAGCACTTTATTCTAGGAGGTATCTGTTTATTTGCATTCTACCTCTTTCCACTCTGTGATTAAGAAAGGGATATCTTATGAATAACTTATTTTGTCTCCCAGGTGGAGGTCCAGAGTCTTCTCCTAGCAGAGGTGCTGGGAGGTGCTCAGACCACTGCCATCAACTCTTGCCTGAGGACCCTCTACCAAATCTGGAAGGAAGTGAGTATAAAATAATACTCTCCTCTTTAGTTAAGGGGTATACATGTTGGACAACCTTAATAATGGATGACTTTCCCATTACTTCAGGTGTACTTGAAATGCATACGTGTGATCCCTTGATAATGTATTAGTTATAATAAAGTAGATGTTTAATGTTTTTGCTTGTGTCTCCTGCAGAACTCTGGTCTGGTCGATCAGTACATCAGCACATTGTTGAGTCTGGAGCAGAACCCGGTCCGCCTGGTGCTGCTCGGCGTGTGTTTCGACTTCTGCACCGCGCAGAAGGACATGGGCACCATTAACAAACATAAGGTGTGTCTGCTTGCTCATATTTTCTGTGTCTTCAGCTCCTACAGTAAACTTTAAGTGGATTTCCAAGCCACTATCCCTGCACGTCCAAACGTCGGTGTGGAGCACACCTACCATGTATATTATTTGGTCTTGTTCTAATGCATAAAGAGTAGTCACCATTAGGGCTGTGCCATATCGTTTATCGCGATAAGTCCTCCCCACGATAAGTATTTTGTCATACCGCGGTAATGATAATTAATGACATGTTTACATATGCGACAAACGTGGGCATGTAGAAGGGGAACAACAATGGCGGAAGGCGGAGTTCCAAACGAGGCGAGGAGGAGTTAATCGAGAAAAAAGGAGCTGGAATTGGCTTCTATTCACGGCTATCGTATCACTCCGCTAGTAGTCCCGTTCATCATATCACTCCACGAGTAGTCCCGTTCATCATATCACTCCACGAGTAGTCCCGTTCATCATATCACTCCACGAGTAGTCCCGTTCATCATATCACTCCACGAGTAGTCCCGTTCATCATATCACTCCGCGAGTAGTCCCGTTCATCATATCACTCCGCGAGTCGTCCCGTTCATCATATCACTCCGCGAGTCGTCCCGTTCATCATATCACTCCGCGAGTCGTCCCGTTCATCATATCACTCCGCGGGTCGTCCCGTTCATCATATCACTCCGCGAGTAGTCCCGTTCATCATATCACTCCGCGGGTCGTCCCGTTCATCATATCACTCCGCGAGTAGTCCCGTTCATCATATCACTCCGCGAGTAGTCCCGTTCATCATATCACTCCGCGAGTAGTCCTGTTCACTTTTCCTGATGGAAAATACTGACTTGCTGATAGAATTGCTGAATTGTTTGCTCCAGTTGCCAAGCAACGCCTCAATTTCGGAGAACAATTTTTTTTCTCCGGAAGTAAATCATAATAAGTCGGGACCAACTACCGACTTATTAATGAGCATTCCGTTCATTATCTCTTACGTATTTGATGATGGTAAGGATTAAGATTATTATTATTATTTTTTTTGGTCATTTATCGTCATTTATCGTTATCGTGATAAATACCATGAAATATCGTGATATAGTTTTAAGTCCATATCGCCCAGCCCTAGTCACCATATCTCTGTGTGGTTCACGTCTCACTGTCCTTTTTTGTTCTTATTGCCATCAGAGTGCCGTGCTGGACCTGTACATGAAGTCGGCCCTCATGAGCAAGACGAGGCCTCAGCAACACGTGCTGAGCAAGAGCGGCTCCATGCTGCACCACGTCTCTCACGCCGAGTTCAAAGACCTGCTGCTGCCCGCCATGCAGAAGGCCATGCTGAGGAGCCCGGAGAACGCCATGCAGAGTGAGCAGCCTACCTAGAAGGTTTCTAGAATAAACTGAGACCTCACAAGGTGTCACCATAGTTGTCATTAACATCATATGGTCTTTTTTTTTTATTCCTAGCCGTGTGTTGCCTGCTGTCCTCTGTGACCCTTGATCTCAGCCAGTATGCCATGGATGTTGGGAAGGCTGTTGCAAGTAAGATCTTTTTGTTGTAATTTTCGGTTCACCCGTGATGGTATTTAACCCATGCATGTGGCGATGTAGAATAGAGCAAGATTAGAGATCAAACCGTGTGCACATCACAGGCCTGTCCCATGAGCCTGGTTTAAAACCTAAATGTTTGCTGTTGTATGAATAGGTTTAACTAACTGAATGGGTTCAATGTAAAAATTGGTTCAGAATTACGCATGGGATCGACATTGAAGCAAAACTATGTTTATTAGAAAGGATGTATCGATCAACGTGATTGATACATAAGGGTTAAGGTTACACTGTTATAACATATACTGTATATATATATATATGTATATACACACACACACACCATTCTGACTATCAAAACAAATGGCTTACAAATGCCCCAATTATTGAATTAAAAAAAAGTAGCCGTTTTATCTCTGACCACAGAGACCTGTGGACCTAAGATGGGTGGGAAATGTCCACCCGCCCCAAACCCCAGCCGGCCTCAGGAGAAAATCAAACCTCTAATTTAGATGGACACGGCACCTTTATCATGCATCATATATACTAAATTGTTAGACCGTAGGAGTGGGAGACCATTTTGTGTAAATGCTCCTGCCACAAACCATAGCACTCTTGCAGACATGTTGTACTGGTAGTACTTAGTACATACTCAGTTATGTGGTCCACAAACCTTGACTGTTACACATTGATATAGAAAATATTTTTTGACGCAAATTGATTTTCAATGAAATCGTATCGAGTGCCAAAGAAGTAGGTAAGGCCTACGATCCCTGGGTCAACTATTTTAATGAATGAATTCAATTGTTTCAGGCCAGCTGAAGGCCAACAACGCCCAGCTGACGGAGGAAGCCATCAAGGCCATGCAGAACCTGGCCCAACAGTGCAGTGACCCTACCGCCATACAGGATGTGGTCACGCACCTCTTCAAGATCCTAGGAGGTTAAACAATCCTCTGCCTTGCTTCTTAACCAAACTGCATTTTCTTTTAACCAAAAGGAAAGATAATACATATGACACTATCATTCCTAATGGATTCTTTTTTCTTCACAGGATCTGAGGGCAAGTTAACGGTCGTCGCCCAGAAAATCAGTGTGATCTCAGGTAAAGGGCTGTGAAACATCCATTGTGATCTCATCATATTCACACACATATTCTCCTCATGATTTGTGAACTGTTGTTTTTGTTTAGGAGTTGCTAGCTGCAGCCGCCACGCCGTGGCAGGCACCTCCAGCCAAACCTTGAGTGCCAACGTAGCCGTCATGTTCATTCCCTATTTACAGCAAGAAGGTAGCTCGCTAGTCCCGTAGGACCGCTATACGACAAGCTTTGTGGTGCTAACTACATCCCGGATGGTTCCATCATACATTTGTTGTTGTTTTTCCATAGTCCACGAGGGGACCTTGGTGCATGCCGTGACGGTGCTGTCCCAGTGGACCGGTCGCCTGACGGTGGAGGTTCCCGCTGCCCTGCTCGACTGGTTGAAGAAGGCCTTCACCCTCAAGGCCTCCACCTCCGCTGTCCGACATGCCTACCTGCAGGCCATGCTGGGGGCTTTCAAAGGTCAGTCACACGCTCGCTCATCACTCTCTCTGTTGCTTTACTCCAGACGATGTCAAGCACACTGCACCCCCCCCCCCAAGCAGTCACCCTGACACTGATCTTTCTCCTCCCCCCACATCGCAGGAGACACGCTGGAGAAGGCCTCAGACCTGGTGGCCCTGCTCCTCCAGACAGTGGAAAAGGCTGCGGCCCAAAACTCCCAGCATGCATTGCTGGCGGAAGGTGTGACGGCTTCTGTCCTCCTGAGTCGTCTGGCTCTTCTTGGGACCCAGTCAGGTCAGACCTCCAGCCTCAGATGTCATGATTTAGAATGCAATACAATTCAGGTGATGGTTTGGTTTCTTGGTGGTCAAGGAGCACAGATCTGGGTCAATGAACAATAACATATATATAAATCTTTACAGAGGCCAAATATACAAACTTTTGGAATCTGATTTTGGACGAGAAGAAGCCACTGTTCACGACCGAGAAGTTCCTCTCCCAAGCCAGTGATGAAAGTAAGTGTCATTGTGCTTCACCAATCCTCCCACGTAATGTTGAGTGTAGGACGGTCAGAAGGACTGATGTCTTCTGTGTTCCCAGCCATGTACACCTTGCTGCTGCTGTGCGAGAGGCTGTTCCTGGACCACTCCCACAGACTCACCCCCAGCAAGTCCCAGTGAGTCCATTTCTTATATTTATTTATGTATATATTTTAAGACCTAGTAATACCATACCCTCATCAGTTACAGGAAGATGACAGGAAGGAACATGATATTGCGTTAGCCTTGGCACGAAACAAAGCTTTTATATCGCTGAACTTTTGCTGAAGGAATAAAGTAAATAAATGTTTTAACCAATTGGCAACTGATGGTCCAACTGCTTGTGACCATCTAACTCGGTTCCCCTCCCTCTGAAGGATGTACCACCGCACTGCAGTCACCGTGCTGCTGGCACGCTCGTGGCAGGTGCGCCGGCGCGCCCAGCAGACGGTGAAGAAGCTGCTGTCGGCCCTGGGGGGATCCAGCCTGGCCCATGGCCTCCTGGTGGAGCTCTGCGTGGTCGCAGACAAACACACGGTGAGCATCCGAGAGATGGAGACCGATGGTTCTTAAGGTTTCTGCCCCTTCCCTTTTTGATGACCTGTTGTCTGGTTCTCCCCAGGTGCTGCCCCAGGACGTGCTGGTGTCCGAGACGGGAGAGCTGACTGAGCTGGGCCGCGCCTACACCCCTCCCCGCGCCCTGCTGGAGGCACTCCACGTCATCTGCTCCGGGGTGGGGCAGTGGGGCGACCGGGGCGAGGCCGAGAAGCTGGCCTTGGAGATCATCAGCGTGGCGCACCACCCCTCCATAGGTACGACCAACCAGACCTCCAGCAGGGAAGTCATCTGTAGCGCAAGGCCTGCAATTGATACGGGTTTAAAAAAAATAGTTTTTTTCTCTCTATACTTGTAGGATTAACTAGATTAAAGGTAACGTGAATACAAGTAGTTCAATTGTGCAGTGACATAAAAATGTGTGTACAAAACGGACCTTAAGTGTGTAGGGGGTTAATAATCATTTGATTCCCCTTGTAGTGGCCATCCGGCCTGGTGTCTGGCCCCAGCTGCTGTCCGCCATGAACCTGCAGCCCACTGACTTCATAGAGGCTCACCTGGAGAGCATCCTGCCCCTCCTGCTGGACTTCAATGCAGATAACCAGGTCTCACATCGTGTCCAGACCCGTACAACTCTACACATACCTTTTTATTGGTCCGTGTTTTAAACTTTTGTGTGTGTGTGTAGGCGGTGAGAAACGCTGCCGGCGCCCTGTCCACTCTGTCTCCCACCAAGCTGCTGCCCCGGGTGATGGAGCAGGTGACGGAGTGGCTGTCCCGCCCGGCCCTGCGCCTGGTGACCCGGGAGGAGTACTCCATCATGCTCACTCCCGAGGGAGAGCTGTACGACAAGAGCATCATCCAGAGGTAGACCTATGCCCCTCCCCCTCCCCAGAGCATCATCCAGAGGTAGACCTATGCCCCTCCCCCTCCCCAGAGCATCATCCAGAGGTAGACCTATGCCCCTCCCCCTCCCCAGAGCATCATCCAGAGGTAGACCTATGCCCCTCCCCCTCCCCAGAGCATCATCCAGAGGTAGACCTATGCCCCTCCCCCTCCCCAGAGCATCATCCAGAGGTAGACCTATGCCCCTCCCCCTCCCCTCAGGGGTTTGGCGTGATCATCCTACTCAAGTGCATCCAACTTTCTGTGATTCCTTCTTGAATCAAACATACTTTGCTGTTCTTTATATGTGACACGTTGTGTCTCCTGAGAAATGATCAAGCACAGTTTGTCATATTGATGTAAGGACTTACCGTTCCTCTCCATGCTCCCTCAGCGCCCAGCAGGAGAGCACCAACAAGGGCAGCATGAAGCGAGAGAACAAGGCCTACTCCTACAAGGAGCAGATCTTTGAGCTGGAGCTCCAGGAGGTGGTGTCCTTTACACTTGTATCATCTGAGTTAAAGCCATGTGTTGTATGGAGGACACTCTGGGTGACCACTGTTGTCCCTCCCTCCGGTTGCAGGAGATGAGAAAGAAGAAGGGCATCAAGGACGAGGTGCAGCTGAGCACTAAACAGAAGGAGATGTTGCAGATCCAGATGGAGAGGGAGGCCGCCATCCGCAAGAGACTCCAGGATGTACGCTATCCATTTTACTCCTTGTAACGTATTGTCTTCTGTTGTGTGTGTGTGAGGTGTGTTCTGACCAACTATCTGGCCCTCCTCTTCCAGCTGGACAGGGAGCTTCAGTTTACCGTTGGCCTGCTAGATGCTGTGCTGATTGAGGGACCAGCGCAAACGGCCTGGCAGCTGCCCGGTGTCCTCCAGGCCCTGATGCCGCTCCTTCAGTCCCCATTAGCCTCACCCCGTGTCACACAGGTGTTCCTAGACATCGGGGTCTGCCTCATGCCCAAACACATGAACCAGCTAGGTATGTAGTCCGTCTGCTTCCTCTAAGACTGAGGTGTTCTATCGCTGGCTTGTCTTTCGGGGAAACTGATCTGTGCGTGTCCATTTATTTTTATTTTTTCTTCCGATCAAAGCAATGCTGGTGGGTCATGTGACCCTGCGTCTGTTGAAGCCAGCATGTGAGCTGGACCCGGCGTGGTCCCAGGAGGATCTAGACACAGCGGCCCAGCGCACGGTGCTGCTGCTCCACACTCACACCGTCCCACAGAGGGAGAGCAAGGCTGGTGAGGACCACACACACTGGGTCTGCTGTGGACCCAACACACGCACACGCACACACTGGGTCTGCTGAGGACCCTACACACACACACACTGGGTCTGCTGTGGACCCAACACACGCACACGCACACACTGGGTCTGCTGAGGACCCTACACACACACACTGGGTCTGCTGAAGACCACACACACACACACACACACACACACACACACACACACACACACACACACACACACACACACACACACACACACACACACACACACACACACACACACACACACACACACACACACACACACACACACACACACACACACACACACACAATGGGTCTGCTGAGGACCACACACTGGGTCTGGTGTAGAGTAGGGTTGTGTCATTGGGTTGTGTGTTATATTTTTGTTTCACCATTATATACTATTCACTAGTATATGCTGATAAACGTGCAGAGCAGTATAAGCAGCGTCTGAAAAGGAGCTATCCTCAAATCTTGCACCTGCGATCGTCAAGGATAACAATTTCTGATTGAACAGGCGATTAGAGAAAAAAATATATAGCGTCATTATGACGTTTAAGTAAGACAACATGTTGAAAACATTTTCCTTTTTAATTACACCTGGTTGAAATCAGAATTATGATTTGTGCCGTGAACCCTAACCAGATGATAAAAACACATGAAACCGTATTTCACAAAGCTACTCTTTATTGCAGTTGAAATTCACAAAAGGCCAGAATTGAGTTTCCAAACAGCATTAACCTGTTTGTCTGTTATTTGTTTTGTTGGCAGAGGTGTCCCCTCTCTCTGCGCCGGCCTTCTCCTTCTCCTTCCCGCTCCTCAACAGTATGCTCAGGGCCTCCTCCGGCAGCACGGAGGAGGCAGAGAGCCTGATGACCAGAGCCCTGCAGGTGGTCCACGTGCACGCCCAGCTCCGTGGCAAGGCAGAGTGCACGGAGACCTTCATCGACGAGGTGAGCACCAACGCTGGTCTCCTTCTCTCTATTCAATATGAATCTGGAGGATTGGAATCCCCTTTATTGGTCATATACATGTACACGCACACAGTGAAATTGGTTCCTCTGCATTTAACCCATCCTAGTGTTAGGAGCCGCTATGTGCATAATGCTTGTGTATATACAGCGCCCGGGAGCAGTGTAGGGGTCTGGTGCCTTGCTGGTACTAAACAAGCTATCGTGTCTGTCTGTGATACATAGTATGTCTACGATAAGTTAGACGGCGTGCTGACTGTTATAGGGTTGCCAACACTTTCTACGACCAACCTTCAAGATAACTATTTATTGGGGGGTGTTGATCAAATATCTAAATATTAAAGTGTGCAACCTAAACTTTCTGGGTGCACACAAAAGTCCAAGTTGGAGTGAAATTCTCCTTTTTCAATAAATCAACTGGATGACACTGCTTTCCCCCCCACATGACACTGGTATAGTCTATAGTGTTAAATTGTAGAAATTCATACTGCTGGAGGGAATGGGGAGTAAGTGTTCCAGTGTACCCATTGTACAAGAAGTGGGGAAATGACCCAGCTGAAGTGTTTTAAAGTGACATTCCCCTTTAAGTGCTTTAACCACATGTTGTTCTTGTGTCTCAGACGGGCCCAGAGCTGCTCCCCCGTGTGGGCATGCTACAGCTGCTCACCCAGGTCATCGCCACCTCCACCCCCCGGCTGCAGGTACACCCGCTCTTCAGGGACCAGAAAGAACTGCATGGGCCAACCAGGAGCTATTGATACCGATATTGACACTTGGGGATTGATTACCTTTTTGGTGAACGTTCGAAAAACACAGATGATGTTAATATTTAGTTTATGGATAGCTATATTTTATTCCAGTGACAACATGAAGTCATCATTAGAGTGTTGAATGTAACTTTCCTAGAAATCCTAATCCAATGTATACTCAATACTTGTGTGTGTCAGGTGTTGGCCGCCCAGTGTCTGACGGCGTTGTGTGCCAGTTCCGGAGGAGAGCTGGGCTGCGCTGTGGCGGAGCAGTCTGAGATCGACGTGCTGCTGGCGGCCATGCTGGCGTCGTGCTTCTCTGTGCGCGACGCCGCACTCAGGGTGAGCCGAGGAGAGCACTTTCATAAAGATCAGAGGGACTCTTTTTCTCTCTGTGCATGTCTGAGGGTCTCCGTGTGCGTGATCTCTCTGTGGTTGTTTGCGTGTATGATGACCCGGGCCTCAGTTGTTTAAGCCCAGAGCACTTTTTCTGAGGTCATAACGAGAATGCGGTTGGCCCAGGCCATAGTGACCTGTTTGCACCATGATTGTAACCAAGTGGTCAGTGCGAGGCCTATTGACGTGTTGTTGTTTTTCCATGCGCAGGGTCTCCTGGAGATGGAGTTTGCCCTGCCCACGGACAGCTCTGAGGCCAGCGGGCTCAGTCTGCTGCAAAGAGTGTGGGTTGCCAAGTTTGACGTGGAGCAGGAGGTCCAAGACCTGGCTGAGAAGTAGGTTTCTATACCGCACTAGGAGTGTCCATAGGGCATACTAGGAGGCACTTTTACTCTAGACACACATTGTCATCATCTGTGTCAATGTTCATGACAATAATGAAGCACACCAAGTTTTTAACCACATCCTAATGTCCCATTAACAGACTAGTTTATCCCCCTTAAATACATAGTCATCATTATTATCTACTCGGGTTGCGCACCTTGGTGTGCAAAAAAGATCAATTTTTTTTATCCTATCTAGCATTGGCCTTACAGCTAGAGATCTTTTAATCAATAGGCCTATATCACACTTCCTGCTTCCGGAGCCTTAAAAATTGCAGCGCAGTGTACTCTTACTTCCGGTAGTTACCCCAGATACGTGACAAACTGTGGCCACCTCCTCTCCTCTCTGTTATTGTAGTGAACCGGCTGCTCAATGTCTAAACACAGACAGCCTACTTCAGTTTACACAACTTCCCCAAAGACAAACTGCAGTTTGCACTTTGACAAGGAGAGCATATACGTCTCGAACAGTGGGCGGAATAGGCTAATAATGTCGGGTATGTGTATGATTAAAAGCACTGGTCCTGACCCCCACACACACGCCATCTCTCATCCGAATAGAGCCACATAATGTCGGGTAAGTGTGTGATTAAAAGCACTGGTCCTGACCCCCACACACACTCCATCTCTCATCCGAATAGAGCCACATAATGACGGGTAAGTGTGTGATTAAAAGCACTGGTCCCAAGTAGGGCTGGGCGATACGGACCAAAACCAGGTATTTTTAGGCTGCATCGCGATATACGATATATATCGGTATTTTATACTAATTCGGTTTTAACTCAATGTCACAAGCACTTTTATTTTAAGACCACTCATATTCACAAGACTAACAGGCATTCCCTTTTAGAAAATATACAGCTGCACACTACATATTAACACGTAAATGAAAAGGTACATTGAAATAATCAAAATCCATCAAATAAATAGCCTGTATTAAATACATAGGCATACCTCTGTTCCTACACAAAATCTAGCTATATCCAGATAGAGCCACAAGACACAATGTCGGGGAATTGTATGATTCGGATTTAGACTTCTTCACTGTAGTGTTCATTCACTAGTTGAACCACATCGTCTGGACCGACTTTTGGAAGGTTATGCAGCGATGTTGTCCAGCGATAACTGTGATAACTGCTTCAGCGATTTTTAACGGGTACTTCCGGCTTTCTAATCTAACGTGATACAGGCCTATTGATGGCCCAGGCTTGTCACAGATACAATGTGTCAAACGTTTCTTCATAGTGTATAGCATCTTGGTGTATTTATACCGGAGCTGAAATATATTGAGCACACATAAATTAGAACACATACATAAACATATTTGCAGTGATACATGGTTATGCGTATTGACTACCGGTATTTACAATGCACAAAGGCACATGTCTACACATAAACTATTTACATGAACTCACCTCTCTTAGAAAGCCAGGGGTTCATCTTGATTTCCTCTTTCAAATTAACCTTTTAATATAAATTCTGCATTATAATTACCTATAGTATTGTGACCTTTCTTATGATAATCAGTGTGTGCCCATGATATGTTTGATATGTGCTGCGTTATATGCAGGTTAATGTTCATTTGTTGAGCCGACGGAAATGTGCCTTTTAAGAAAAGATGCAACGACGTGTAAACACGAGAGTTTAATCTTAACTACAGAGTTTAGTTTGAGCTTGTGAAGAGTAGGGGCCACACATGGTTTTCTGACTATGTCAATATGTTCAGACATGAAGGAATGAGAATGGTACGCGTGTGCCGCCGCACACCTGCTATTCCACGGCTTATGAAGTAAAGAATCATTAGAACTTACTGTCTCTACAACCTCCTGATTCAGTTTGCATCACAAGTCGGGTTAAGGAGATCATTGCGATCCAGTCGAGACTACAGCGTGTGTGTGTGTGTGTGTGTGTCCAGGCTGTGGGACTCCCTTGGCCTGGAGCTGGTCCCTGAGCTGTGCTCCCTCCTCATCTCCGACGTGACCCACCACGAGGAGGCGGTCCGCACGGCCGGCGCCGACGCCCTCTCCAGCGCCGTGTCCCAGTACAAGGACCAGTCTGGCCCTGTGCTTGGCAAGCTCACCGAAATCTACCACAAGAAACTCTATGTAAGCACATAAGACTTGGTTGGTTAGTCAGTGGAGGGATAGAACTGGATGTCTAATGTGGGCGGTTCTGTGCTTTCTTCTTACAGAGGCCGCCACCCGTGCTTGACGGTCTGGGCAGAGTCATATCTGAATCACCGCCTGACCAATGGGAGGCCAGGTAAACAACCCCACTACATCCATAAAGTTGATAGGTTTACATACAGTTGACCGTTTTCCACGCCCTTTAAAACGCACATTTTCCGCTGTATTTCTGGAACCAATTGTCCGATTGACCTCAGAATATGCTTAAATAAAGGTCTGGACTTAAGGATGTTGGTTCTTCTCAGGTTCCAAAATGTGCCACCAGGTGGAGCTTTTTCTGAATAAAATTGGTGTAATGGAGAATTGGGGGCTGTTTGGGGGTATATCCCTAGTCGGTATAAGTCTTTTATTAATTTTAGGACTTTTAGGACTATGCCTGTAATTTAAAGAGGAACCACACATATTTTCATCATAGCTTGATTGTGAATTCCGACTGGAATTATCTGTAGTCTTAATGACAACAAAATAACCACCACAAACTCCTCTCCTCAGGTGTGGCATCGCTCTGTCTCTGAACAAGTTGTCCCAGTATCTGGACGAATCTGCGGTCACTCCGCTGTTCCTTTTCTTTGTCCCGGACGCCCTGAACGACCGGCACCCCGAGGTGCTGCGCTGCATGCTGGACGCCGCCCTCTCCGCTCTCAATACTCATGGGAAGGTACGGCTCCCCCTCGCCCTCTCACAGAGCTCTCATGGTCATTGGTTTGTAGTGTTGAAGTAATTCAACCTTTTTGTGATGTTTTACCTATCAATTCAAATTGTAATACACTCACAACCTGCCCCCGACACTCTACCTGTCTCTACCTCTCTCTCTACCTCTCTCTATATCCTTCTCTCTACCCCTCTCTCTCTATCTCTCTCTCTACCCCCCTCTCTCTCAACCTTTCTCTCTACCTTTCTCTCTACCTCTCTCTCTCTACCTTTCTCTCTACCCCTCTCTCTCTATCTCTCTCTACCCCCCTCTCTCTCTATCTCTCTCTCTACCCCTCTCTCTCTATCTCTCTCTCTACCCCCTCTCTCTCTACCTCTCTCTCTACCCCCCTCTCTCTCTACCTCTCTCTCTACCCCTCTCTCTACCTTTCTCTCTACCCCTCTCTCTCTATCTCTCTCTCTACCCCCCTCTCTCTCTACCTCTCTCTTTATCTCTCTCTCTACCTTTCTCTCCCAGGACAATGTGAGCTCCTTGCTGCCGGTGTTTGAGGAGTTCCTGAAGAATGCCCCTCAGGACGCCAGCTACGATTGTGTCCGCCAGAGTGTGGTCATCCTCATGGGCTCGCTCGCCAAGCATCTGGACAAGAGTGACCCCAAGGTCAAGCCCATCGTGGCCAAACTGATCACGGCGCTGTCCACGCCCGCCCAACAGGTAACCACACACCAGAGACCATCGTCCTTTACTCCAGATCCCGGCCATAAGAGAAGTAGCAGAATGGGCTTCACTTAAAGACTGTCATTTATTATTGTATTGATTGTAATGTATTCTATTTGTTCTGATGTATCATATCACTACTCCAGAAACCTATTGGATCATTATAATACAAAAGAATGGTAGCCAAACAAAAGACATGGCATCTCTAGTTTCTTACCCTGTGTAACAACACTGCATACCAACCTGCATACCATTGCCGACCTGCATGCATGTTGTCCCAACCTGGGCCAGCATTGTAGCATCCTGACAATATGATCTTTAAAAAAAGTTAGCTGGATGGATCATTAAACATCTATAGCTTCTAAGGCTCCTCTAAGGCTTACGTCAGCAATCTCCTGTGGCCCGATATGCATATCACGTGACCCCACATGGGGTCCCGGCCCTAAGGTTTTGAACCACTGCCATAATGGTAGGCAACTGCCAGATTGTTTTCATATTATATATAATATTTTGAAACTAGTAGATTTGTTTTATGTAATTCACATTTTTGGTAAATACAACTCTAAACTTAAATCTGGAGGATTTGAATCCTCCACTCCCTAAATATTGTCCAAGGTGGCAGGTGTGAACGACCCCATGTTTGTCTCCTCAGGTCCAGGAGTCTGTGGCCGGCTGTCTGCCCCCGCTGGTTCCCGCCATCAAAGAGGACGCGGCGGGCATCGTCCGCAACCTCCTGCAGCTGCTGCTGGAGAGCGACAAGTACGCCGAACGCAAGGGGGCTGCCTACGGCCTGGCCGGCCTGGTCAAGGGTCTGGGCATCCTGGCCCTCAAACAGCAGGACATCATGAGCACGCTGACCGAAGCCATCCAGGACAAGAAGAACTTCAGACGCAGAGAGGGTGAGTAACACTAAATGATACACACAAAGTACTTTTTGTTAACTTCACTAATCGCTGTGCCATGCAAGAAAAGGCTGTAGAGTATAGTTCTGTAATGTCACTGTAAACGTGCATTATCTTGAAATCTCAGACCCATTGCACATGGTGTGTGTTCTAATATGCTCCTTGTCTCTCTCCACAGGTTCCCTGTTTGCCTTTGAGATGCTGTGCAACATGCTGGGCAAGCTGTTTGAGCCCTATGTGGTACACGTCCTGCCCCACCTCCTGCTCTGCTTCGGCGATGGTAACCAGTACGTCAGAGAGGTGAGCCCCACTGGTCACACCCAAAGAAGTGCAGGTTTAGAACCAGACCTGGCATATTAAGTTATGGCAATAAATTCCACATATTAACCCACAACTTCATACACTGACCAGTGACAGTGACTGTCATGCGGATGGAGCAGCATGCTGTGTGATGTGTTAACCCCTCTAACCTCAGGCTGCAGATGACTGATATGTTAACCCCTTCAGGCTGCAGATGACTGTGCCAAGGCTGTGATGAGGAACCTGAGTGCCCACGGGGTGAAGCTGGTGCTGCCGTCTCTACTGGTGGCCCTGGAGGAGGAGTCCTGGAGAACCAAAGCAGGTTGGTCACCACATCCCACATTATTCAATTGTGCATGAAGGTGAATTTGGTCATTTGAACTGAATGTGTAGTGTACTGAATTAGTGGATATGCAGGTGCTTTTATCCAATTTTAATACATGTTGAGGAGGACAATCCTAATAATACACATTTGGGTCTGAACCCAGAACCTACTGACAGTCCAACATCCCTAAACTATCCTGGCTCCCCCAGATAGGCTTCTACTGCTGGTCTCTTCTAGTGCTCATCTCTTCCCCCCTCCTCCTCCTCTCGTCTCTCAGGCTCTGTGGAGCTGCTTGGTGCTATGGCCTTCTGCGCCCCCAAGCAGCTGTCCTCGTGCCTGCCCAGCATCGTCCCCAAGCTGACCGAGGTGCTCACAGACTCCCACGTCAAGGTGCAGAAGGCCGGTCAACAGGCCCTCAGGCAGATCGGCTCCGTCATCCGCAACCCTGAGATCCTGGGTAAGATTAGGCTTGTGTCGTGGTGCCCTGGACTCTGAGTCCTCCCTAAGGGGCCCTCAGGAGAACTTGTCATGTTAATGTGGTGCATAATCATAGTAATGCTGATTGAGGCCAACGTACTTATTTTTATTTTATTTTTGGTCAACGCACTGTAATCATCTCATTGTACTTTGCACTGCAAATTCTATTTCAATTCCGAATTCACTTTTCACTTTTTCACTTTTTCACATGTCACTTTTCAGTCGAATTATTTATTAATATATTATTACTGCCAATTTGCACTATACGTATTGTTGTGTATTGTATATACCTACGTACTACTGTTATAATACTGTAATTATCTTCACTTATCAATACATTTAGACTTCATTTAGAATTATTTTAACTATTTTTGTTTATAATAGTTTTTATTTTAGTTAGTTGTTGTTTTGTTTTTTAGCTTAGGTTTTAGTATTCTTGTGTGTGCATTTATTCCCCCTGTGTCAACTGTTGCACCTTAATTTCCCTCGGGATTAATAAAGTTTTCTGAATCTGAATCTGAATCTGAATCAATCTGATACTAATAATACTTCTTATTGGTTATCCCACCAGCCATCACGCCCATCCTGTTGGACGCTCTTACCGACCCGTCCAGGAGGACCCAGAACTGCCTGCAGACGCTACTGGACACCAAGTTTGTCCACTTCATTGACGCCCCCTCCCTGGCCCTCATCATGCCCATAGTCCAGAGAGCCTTCCAGGACCGCTCCACCGACACCCGCAAGATGGCTGCCCAGATCATCGGCAACATGTACTCCCTCACGGACCAGAAGGTACGCTGTGCATGTGACACACTTAGTTAAACATGGCCATGGGATGCCTACAGAACCTGTCTTCCCATATGATTTGTAGTAGTATGATATTTTTCATTTTGTGCTTGCAGGACCTGTCTCCATACCTCCCCAGTGTTATTCCTGGACTCAAGGCCTCTCTGCTGGACCCCGTACCTGATGTCCGTTGAGTCGAGCATCACCAAGCAATATTTGCAGCCCTATCACAAACCATGCAGTGGCCCTCACACAAATGTGGTAGATGTTTAACCATTCCTCCTCCGTCTCCTCCAGGTGCGTACGGTGTCTGCGAAGGCTCTGGGAGCCATGGTGAAGGGCATGGGAGAGTCCTGCTTTGACGACCTGCTGCCCTGGCTTATGGAGACACTGGCCTCCGAGCAGAGCTCTGTGGACCGCTCTGGAGCCGCTCAAGGTGGGTCCCCCACTAGCCTGTTGGCTCCTAACTATTTTAGCTGCTCAGCCTGTTGGCCCCTAACTCTTTTGGCTGCTCAGCCTGTTGGCCCCTAACTCTTTTAGCTGCTCAGCCTGTTGGCTTCTCCTAACTATTTTAGCTGTTCAGCCTGTTGGCTTCTCCTAACTATTTTAGCTGTTCAGTCTGTTTGCTCCTCCTCACTCTTTTAGCTGCTCAGCCTGTTGGCTTCTCCTAACTATTTTAGCTGTTCAGCCTGTTTGCTCCTCCTCACTCTTTTAGCTGCTCAGCCTGTTGGCTTCTCCTAACTATTTTAGCTGTTCAGCCTGTTGGCTTCTCCTAACTATTTAACTAACTTTTTCCAATAAGAATGGCATCACTGATATATTTGTCTGGGTGAGGAGGATTATGATAGCTGGATGTGTCTTGGTGTGCATCTGATTTATTTGCAGGCTGGAGCAGTCAGGAAATCAACCTGGGTGTGATTAAAATAAATGATTTAGTATTCGTGAAACTGAAATTGTATCGGTACAGTCTCATTCAGTGCTATTTAGTTATTTTATTGACGTGCGAAAATGGCAAGAATAGTAATTGAATTGTAATGAGATGTGAGTTCAGCAGTGATACATCTGAGGTTTGATCTGCTGTCCCCCAGGTTTGGCAGAGGTCATGGCGGGCCTGGGAGTGGAGAAGCTGGACAAGCTGATGCCCGACGTGGTGCAGACGGCCCTCAAGGTGGACATGGCCTCCCATGTGAGGGACGGCTACATCATGATGTTCATCTACCTGCCCCTCACCTTCGGAGACAGGTTCATCCCCTACGTGGGTCCCATCATCCCCTGCATCCTGAAGGTACGCTGTCCTCCCACTTGGCTTTAGAAAGGCTTTGGTCAAGATTAAAGATGTTTTTATTTGCCATTTGCAACAAGTACAATGGAATGCTTACTCCCATTCCCTCCCACAGTATACATTTCCTATACTATACTATACTATACAATACTATTCTAAACAATACTATACTATAAACCACACTATATACTACCTATGATTTAATATACTATAAATATTACTATGTACTATAATTTATAGTAAACAAAACTATACTAACCATACACATGTACACATTAAAAGAACGATAAAGTGACTGATGGATGATGCATACATATGGTGGTCTTTATTATTTGTGAGTAAGTAGAAAAGGACTTAATTAAATTGATCATTATGTTCTTAAATTTCCTGAATTCTCATTGAACGTAGAATCACACTTTGGTGAATAAGAGTTGAATACTAGTTGAGTTAAAAACAACCATGAGTCCCAATTCACCAAGAACCTGAAACGGCCTTTAGGTGATCATCAGACGTTGTTAAATAAGCCTGTGTGTGTGCGTCTCAGGCTCTGGCAGATGAGAACGAGTACGTGAGGGACACCGCTCTGCGTGCCGGCCAGCGTATCATCAACATGTACGCTGAGACCGCCATCGCCCTGCTGCTCCCCGAGCTGGAGCAGGGCCTGTTCGACGACCTGTGGAGAATCAGGTCAGGCTTGCACACTTTTGCAGCAATAAAATGTACTGTACTTGGTTTGCAGTGATTTCAGATAGACTGGTCTTTAGGGGTGGCGCAAATATGCTTACAGGTAGACTTGGGGCATGGGGAATCAAACCCAGTACCTTACATCTGGGAGTCTATCCATATTTTTAAAAACACATTGAAATGTAAAACCTGTCTGTTAAGCAAGGAACCGGTGGCCAGAGGCAGCAGTGTAACCACCAGAGGTGTAGTTTATCTGTGATGTTGCTCTGCCCTATTTGGTTGGAAAGAACTGCATCAGGCTGGATGGCTTTTGAGTGTAGCAGACATCCATCATTTATAGTTTATATCTATCTCTATCTCGCTCTCGCTCTCGCTCTATCTGTATTTATAGATTGGTAGCTTGAGGATAGGGACTGGGTTCAGATCTTATTTTTATTGAGTGTGGCAGCAACTTGTTCCGAGGGTTAAGATGATATGTGGAAAGAAAGAAGTGCTTGGCTACAAATGCTAACCAGCTGTTCTGTCGTCCGCTCCACAGGTTCAGCTCAGTGCAGCTTCTTGGAGATCTGTTGTTCCACATCTCTGGAGTAACGGGAAAGATGACCACAGAGACCGCCTCAGAGGACGACAACTTTGGCACAGCGGCTTCCAACAAGGTACGCTTGGACCATATTAGTGTTCTGATAAAACGTATACCAAATCAACTATAGAAAGCTTTCTTTGTCAATCTCAAAAGCCAGTTTGAGAGCCAGGTTACGGAATACTAGTATTAGAAAACTGTATTAGAAAAGTGGTATTATTCTTTCATTATCATCCCATTCTTCTTCCCATATATTTGATACTTCTTAGATGTTTACCTGCTTTGTATGTTCCGTTGTGTCTGACTTGAGCCAATGTAGGATGTAAGTGTTGGTGGATGAATGAGGTAAACAGGACTTGTACCCAGGAGACCAGGGTTTGAGGCCCGTGTTGTCTTGACACTTTTTTTTACTCTTTTCACTTATGTTCAGCTATTCATATATATGTGTGTGTATCTATGTTGCTTTATTTGACTTTGTTTTCCAATACCACACACACCACATTTTGTAGTTTATATTACTCTTTCAATGCCATATATGTCATAGTGAAGGGAATACTTCGAGTTATTTATTTATTTGACTTAATCTAACAATCAGAAATGCGTGCTTAAAGTAGTGTTGTAACCTGTTTTGGAGACACGGTGGTATTCGTGTGATGGAGGGTTGTTCATCTCTCTGTTACCCCCCACCCCCCCAGGCCATCATCGGGGCCCTGGGTGCAGTGCGGCGTAACCGGGTCCTCTCTGGCCTCTACATGGGCCGCTCAGACACCCAGCTGGTGGTGCGCCAGGCCTCTCTCCACGTCTGGAAGATCGTGGTATCCAACACGCCACGCACCCTCCGCGAGATCCTGCCCACGCTCTTCACCCTGCTGCTGGGCTTCCTGGCGTCCACCTGGTCCGACAAGAGAACGGTACTTCCTTCTGTACCAGATCGCTGCCCCGGTCGGCTTCATAAGAGTCTTTTGTAGTGGCCCAATCTCTCATCCTGTTGGGGTTACCTGCTGTTATATTTGAATTAGGTGTGTTCCCTATGATTTGGGGCAGCAGTAGCTCAGATAGGTACGAGGGTTGCTGGTTTGATTCCTCCAGCTCCTCCTAGCCAAGTGTTGAAGTGTCCCTTAGCAAGACATCCTAACCCTAACTGCTCCTGACCAGCTGTATGAACGGGTGAACATGAAGCATAACTTGTAAAGCGATTTGAGTGGCCGCTTGGTTAGAGAAGCTCTAAATAAATTTTAAATGTGTAATACTATCTTCTACCTTATTCCGTCTATCCTGTTCCTCCCCCAATAATCTCCATCCCTAAAACAATTATTGACATGAATTTACTGATCATTCTGAAAGCAGAAGGTTGTCCATATTTGTTTATACATCTACAACAGTTGGTATCTTGTACAGGTCACCTCTTTTGACTGACTGACTGTGTGTTTGTCCCCTCAGATCGCGGCGCGTACCCTGGGGGACCTGGTGAGGAAGCTTGGGGAGAAGATCCTCCCAGAGATCATCCCCATCCTGGAGGCCGGGCTCCGCTCGGAAAAGAGCGACGAGAGGCAGGGTGTCTGCATCGGCCTCAGTGAGATCATGAAGTCCACCAGCAGGGATGCGGTATGTTCCGGGGCTGTTGTATGCAAGTATTTGCTGCAAAATGGGCTAACTTTATTGATAAACCTACCTCAAAGAAATACTTTTTCAACCAAGTTTGAACCATTACAATGTGGGTAGTATATGTAAATGATCAATGATCAATTCCCCATTTTTACCACCACTCAATTTAGCAAATTGGTTTGCTAAACATTTGTGGGTTTTAGTAAAACCAGGCAGCAATAATGAACAGAATCAATGTTGGTTTTAAGCTTTTTGCCAGACCATTCCCAGACCAAAGCAACTTAAAGTAAATGCATAGCATGCGTCAACATCTATTCAGTGTTTGTTATTCAGAGTGAATAAACAGACCTTGACCTCTAGCTTGGTGTGTTTGTGCCCTCGTAGGTGTTGGTGTTCTCAGAGTCCCTGGTCCCCACCGTGCGGAAGGCCCTGTGCGACCCCTTGGAGGAGGTGCGCGAGGCTGCCGCCAAAACTTTTGAGCAGCTCCACGCCACCATCGGCCACCAGGCGCTGGACGACATCCTGCCCGCCCTGCTCAAACAGCTGGTGAGGGAGAGTCCTGCTCACACACCCCCCCCTCTCACACACCCCCCCGCAACTAACATCCACTTTGGAAATATATGGAATGACATACAATGGGAATTCAATATTTATAGTGTGCAATATTTTTTTTTGCAGTATACATTCAACACGGTATACGTGTATGGATTCATGTTGATGTATATTTGTCTACAGGATGATGAACACACAGCAGAGTTTGCTTTGGATGGTCTGAAACAGGTCATGGCTGTCAAGAGCCGCTCTGTGCTGCCTTACTTGGTGCCAAAGGTAATGCATATTTTACCGTTATATATTACTGTTTTATATGGCTGAGGGGACACCTTTATGAACTGAACTATAGTACAATATCTGCTTATGATTTTAAATATATCCATAATCCAGGCATTATTTTTAAATGCCTGTCCATAGGATGTCTCAAATGTAGGACTGAAAAGGTAACTGATAAATCTTATATTAATATAAATGTTTCAAACTCCTAATTATAAAACTATGGGTCAAATATCTGCTATAATCCACTACAAATCTCTCTCAGAATATATAAATGTCATTATGTAGACAACTTATGAATCCATTGACGCTGTAACATGATTGTCACAAGTTATATATGATATGCCCCCACTTTGTTCAGAGGACAGCAGTATATGATCCAAATGTCATGTTTTTAGCATGTATGGTTAAAACTGTTTACAGACTTTGTGGGTCCAAATAGCAGAAAGATTGCATGTCAAATAAGGCCCATAAACCAAGTTTCAGAAATGCTAGTCAAGCAGGGCGTGGCCGTCCCATTCAATTAGTCTGGCATTGACTTGGTGTTCATAGCTCAAAAACTTAGGAGGAGACGGGGTGAGGGAAAATGAGGCGATAAGAACAATAATAAATACTAGAGGGCACTAAATACAGCACATATCTCTGTCCTCCCCACCACAACAACTAGCCACAGCTCAACCAGCCACAGCTCAACCTCTTCAGTGCTTCATTGGCTCTGGACAATTAAACCAGAAGTACTTTAGCGAAAAAATCTTTTAAGGCCACGTTTCTATCCGGATGGTGCACGGTGTCCAACCACGTCTCAAGTGAAGGTGCCGTCACCGCTCACACGTCTTATTCGCTGTGGGAAGTGGACTCTGTAGCCCCTTCAACTATCACAATCCTTTATGAAGGCTGATCCTGCAGACATTGTCCTCTTTTTCACACACACACACACCCCCCCCCCTAATGAGTGCTAATGTTGCCCTAACTCCTTCCAGCTGACTGCCACACCTGTCAACACCCGGGTGCTGGCCTTCCTGTCCGTGGTAGCCGGCGATGCTCTGACCCGCCACCTGGGGGTCATCCTCCCCGCTTTGCTGTCATCTCTGAAGAGCAAACTGGACACAGAAGATGGAGCTCAGGTAACCCCCCCGCCACCCCCTCACCTGTGGACACCTCGTGGCCTCATGCTTTCTCCTTGTTTGCGTCTGTCAACATTGGATATTGGCACACACAACCTAAAATAGTATGGAATTATTATGATTACATTTTTATTATTACAAATTCATTTGAACTAATATTGAATGAATGCACTAATTTAAACTACATTTTTGAGTTAAAGGGATAAAGTTGGCGTTTAATTTACCAGCTTTTGGAGTTTTGAAAATGCACAGAATCTCCTAAATGTAAAGCATTGAGGACGTGATGCATTCAATGAGATGAGGGACAAACCTGCTCACCTAAGAAACTCCAGTATACTCCTTAAAACAGACCACGTCATATAGAATTTGTACAGATCATTTAAAGTTCATAGCTTTAGCTTAAACATCTATAACTAAATTATATATATTTAACGCAAGTATTTATTTGATGTCAAGTTTATTGTCACTTCACAGTTTACACAAGTATAAAGCAGTGGGTGAAAATCTTATGTGCAATACCCGCCGACAGACAGCAGTTATAAAAATATCCAGGAGGGAGGGGAGCTCACCTCCGATATACTGGGCCGTCCGCACCACCCTTTGAAGCGCTCTGCGCTTGAGTGCGGTGCAGTTCCCGTACCAGGCGGTGATACACCCTGTAAGAACACTCTCCACTCTCTTCTTCTTGACGTTGAGGGCGAGGCTGTTCTCCTGGCACCACTGCTCCAGCGATCCGACCTCCTCCCTGTAGGCTGTATCACTGTCGTGCAGCAAACTTGATGATGAAGTTGGAGCTGTGCATAGCCATGCAGTTGTGGGTGTAGAGGAAGTAGAGGAGAGGGCTCAGCACGCATCCCTGCGGGGCTCCCGTGTTGAGGGTCAGTGGCTCTGAGGTGGTGCTGCCCATCCTCATGGCGGCGGTCCGACAGGAGGTCCAGTATCCAGTATCATAACCACTTTTGTTAATGTGTGTGTGTGTTGCTACTTGCTACCTCAGGAGCTGTGCAACTGTCAGACGGTGATCCTCTCTGTGGAGGACGAGGTTGGCCAGCGCATCATCATCGACGACCTGCTGGAGGCCACACGCGGCTCTGACCCCGGCCTCAGACAGGCCGCCATAACCATCCTCAACGGCTACTTTGCCCGCACACGTCTGGACTACAGCGCCCACACGCGCAACCTGCTCGCCGGCCTCATTCGCCTGCTCAACGACTCCAATCCTGAGGTCCTGGTCCAGAGCTGGGACACCATCAGCTCCATCACCAAGGTGGGTTAGGTCAGCTTAGAGCTAAGGACACCATCAGCGCCATCACCAAGGTGGGTTAGGTCAGCTTAGAGCTAAGGACACCATCAGCTCCATCACTAAGGTGGGTAAGGTCAGCTTAGAGCTGGGACATCATCAGCTCCATCCCTAAGGTGGGCTAGTTTAGCTTATAGCTAGCACACCATCAGCTCCATCCCCAAGGTGGGTTAGGTTAGCTTAGAGCTAGGACACATCAGCTCCATCACCAAGGTGGGTGAGGTCAGCTTAGAGCTGGGACACCATCAGAACCAGATGGGTTGTACACATTGCGGTTTTACTTAGCTATGGTCTCGGACCGGATTGACAAAGTGCTTCACTGTAGATAACAATCGCCTTAGTAGCAATGCCTAGTCCGAATGTTACCGTCAGAGCGAGAAGGTGTAATTTATTTGTTGAATAGTACAGAAAAAACTGACCCAGCTTCTGTGCCCTGTGTGTTTCAGAAGCTGGATGCCAGCAGCCAGCTGGCTCTGATAGACGACCTGCACAGAGACGTGAAGTCGGTCGCTGCGGACGTAAAGGGACCGTATCTCCCTGGCTTCTGCCTACCTAAGAAGGTAACGTTGGACCCCATTCCTAGAACACACACAGGCTGATGCGAGGGGTCTTCTATTCAATTTGAGGGACGGCACCCTAAATCCTCTCCCCTACTGTCTATAAAACATCCTGGTCATTTTTCCCCCTCCTGCGTCTCTTCTGGTTCAGGGTGTGACATGCATCCTGCCGGTGCTCAGAGAGGGCGTTCTGACCGGGAGTCCGGAACAGAAGGAGGAGGCGGCCAAGGCGCTGGGGGCCGTCATCAAGCTGACCTCCGCCGAGGCCCTGCGGCCCTCCGTGGTCAACATCACCGGGCCACTCATTCGTATCCTCGGAGACCGCTTCGCCTGGACGGTGAAGACGGCCCTCCTGGAGACCCTCACCCTGCTGCTCGCTAAGGTCGGGACCTCCATCTCTCTGTACCCTAAGCCTTGATCCGTTCTGCAACTACCACAGCCGCTTGTAAATAAGTCTTTACTCCCCAGGTGCAGTTTGACTGTATTACAATTGTATGACTTTGGAAAGCATGGCAGAAATTTCTGACTAACTCGGAGTGCTGGGGAATAATGTCCATTTATTTTAACACTAGAACAGCCATGGCCAATTGTTTTTATTAATCGTTGGCTGTATTTATCACCTAATCGTCAATGACGACCGCAAAGCCGGCTACTGAACGTTGATGAACTACAACTTTTTTCTGTCAAACGCAGTTGATGAGCTGACGTCTCCCCCCCCCCCCCCCCTGCAGGTGGGCATCGCCCTGAAGCCCTTCCTGCCCCAGCTGCAGACCACCTTCCTGAAGGCGCTGCAGGACACCAGCCGGGGCGTGCGTCTGAAGGCGGCGGAGGCCCTGGGTCAGCTGGTGGCCATCCACACCAAGGTGGACCCGCTGTTCACAGAGCAGCTCGCCGCCATCCGCAACGCAGAGGAGGCCGGAGTCAGGTGGGTGGAGCTAGATGCTTCATTGGACGTAATGGTCCACTTGGTTCACAACCGGATCAACACGCTGATGGAGGTGGATGTTCAACTGGGAACTAACCCCCAAGGAAATCTTTGACAGTCATTTTCAGCATCAGTCACAGCTTATCATATGTCATATACTGGTAAAATAAAGTATCCATGCAGAATCAATCAATGTACTGTCTGTGTAATCTCCATGTTGAATCACGGTGCTCTCCTCCCCCTCCAATCTCTCACAGGGAGACTATGCTCCAGGCCTTGCGCTTTGTCATCCAGGGGGCGGGGTCAAAGGTGGACCCGGCCATACGCAAAAACATCACCACCACACTGCTGGGCATGCTGGGACACGATGAGGTATGAGGGGGGCTGACTGGGATGGGGTATGAGGGGGGGGGCTGACTGGGATGGGTTATGAGGGGGGGGGGGGCTGACTGGGATGGGGTATGAGGGGGGGGGGGGGGGGCTGACTGGGATGGGGTATGAGGGGGGGGGCTGACTGGGATGGGTTATGAGGGGGGGGGGGGCTGACTGGGATGGGGTATGAGGGGGGGGGCTGACTGGGATGAGGTATGGGGGGGGTGCTGACTGGGATGAGGTATGGGGGGGGTGCTGACTGGGATGGGGTATGAGGGGGGGGGGGGCTGACTGGGATGGGGTATGAGGGGGGGGCTGACTGGGATGGCCTGGGGCCTTGGCAGGCTGCTCTATACGGAGAAGAAAATTGCCTGGAACTTTAAATGTACCATTGATGTGTTGCTTTATCAGAGACTGGGTAGGAGGAACTGAGAGGGATATATGATGATCTAGATTATTGGGATGTATTGTACGTATGTATTTATTGTATGTATTTATTGTACGTGATACATGGAAATCTGCACATTCAGAGTGATGTTGTGTCCGTTTCTTCAGAAGTGCAATTGAAACCCGGAGGTCTGTCTCATAGGATGTGGTTTGGTCGAGAGAACAAAATGCTTGTGGTCTGACTGCATTGAGATGTGTGTCTGTGCAGGACGCTACGCGCATGTCGTCAGCCGGCTGCGTAGGGGAGCTGTGTGCCTTCCTGTCGGAGGAGGAGCTGAAGAGCGTCTTACAGCAGCACATCCTGGGTAGGTGGTGGATCTAATGCATGTACAGTCTGCACGCACACAACCCCTGTGCATAACCCTCACCGTTTCCACAAGTCTTCAAACTGGCCAAAATGTGAAGCAACTTATTTTAGTTGAAAAGTGATGTGGTGGGATGTGATTCTCCTCAACGTGTACAGAAAGGGTTCTGTACACATTGAGGGTTGTTCTTCGGTAGTGGAGCGACTCGACTCACTACAATATGCTTTACCATTATTATGTTTAATGTACTGAGCAATTTATCTACTGTTATTTTAGTAGTTAACAAGTCATTTTCCAGGTATAAATGTTAGTCAGACTCTTAGAAAGCGGAGATGGTAAAATGCTTTCAAAATGTTGAGAGCGAAGTGCCCCAAAATATGAATTAATTTTAAGAATTGATTATGTTGATTCACTATAGCTATTGTTAGGCTGTCTGTTTTCTCCACGGCAATGAGTTTATTGCGGTAGCCACCCCATCCACAGACTCCTATATCAACTACTTGTATAGCCAATAGTGCCAGCTCAACAGCCCGGGACACAGTTCATCAGTATTACACCGGAGGCTGTGCTCCACCGTTATGATGGTCAAGCCCCGAGGTACTTGGTGCTCTTTAAGCGCCGAGTTGCTTCACTCCACCACCGGAGAACAACCCCCAGGAGACGGGTGTCGGTCGGTAATTCAGAGTGTGAAACACACATCCCCAAACCCCATGATATCTATTTCCAAATGTAAGAGATTGCCTCAAAACTACGTCATTGAATTAACACCTGTTAATAATTATGAGACAAATCTCTCAATACACCTTGGTGTAGTTTCCACACATGTACACATTGTAAGTCCTGTGTTTTATGCGGTCTGTGTGTGCGTTATATCCATTGGCAACATTTTGAATCGTGAGACTTATTCGGTTTATTAGCCCTTTTATTTAGGCTATTGTTCAGGACAGGGTACTTCGGTTAATATTGCTGCACAATTAGTGAATAACAAAAGGATAGCTTTATAGAGGAGTGCTCACAATGTTTTAAATGATCATTCCATTTATGTAAGTGAAAGTGTTTATAGTTAAACCTATAAACACTGTGTGAAAAAGTAATTGCCTCCCTAAACCTAATAACTGGTTGCAATCAAACGCTTGCAATAACTGGCAATGAGTCTTTCACTGTGGATAAATGAGGGCCCATTCTTCTTAGCATTTTGTGTTTACTCTGTTGTAGTTGTCCAAAATGGAAGTTAGTTTAATCTGAAACATTTAAGTGTGAGTATAAGGAAAAGGGGAAACTGTTTTTCACTGTCTACACCACTAGACACACAGGACTCATACCGTCTCCTGGGCAGGTCTACACCGCTAGACACACAGGACTCATACCGTCTCCTGGGCAGGTATACACCACTAGACACACAGGACTCAGACCCTCTCCTGGGGCAGGTCTACACCACTAGACACACAGGACTCAGACCGTCTCCTGGGCAGGTCTACACCGCTAGACACATGGGACTCAGACCGTCTCCTGGGGCAGGTCTACACCACTGGACACACAGGACTCAGACCGTCTCCTGGGGCACGTCTACACCACTAGACACACAGGACTCATACCGTCTCCTGGGCAGGTCTACACCACTAGACACACAGGACTCATAACGTCTCCTGGGCAGGTCTACACCACTAGACACACAGGACTCAGACCCTCTCCTGGGCAGGTCTACACCACTAGACACACAGGACTCAGACCGTCTCCTGGGGAGGTCTACACCACTAGACACACAGGACTCAGACCGTCTTCTGGGCAGGTCTACACCGCTAGACATACAGGACTCATACTATCTCCTAGACAATGCAATGCTGCTAATAATTAAAAATGTTCTCAAAACTACTGCAATGCATCTTCAGCAGCTGCTTACTTCTTTTAAATGAAGCACTGTCTCAAATGTAAGGATCCTTTGAAAATAAAGGAATTATAATTATATAAGTTAAATACTAGGCTGTAACATCATTAAATGTACTTGCCTGTCTTTCATGCTTTGAAAGAGGCAGTTAAATCCTAGAGCTACCTCTGGCGTGGGTTTGCTCAAACAACGGTCGAGGGTTTGATTTCCCTTTAACGAGACTACTGTCCCTAGGGCTGGACCATATAGTCACACTTTATTCCACAAATTATTATTATTTTTTTAAATCTGTTGATAAGATAAATATTAAGATAGTCAATTCACATGTTAACACTAGAATATTTTATTACGCTATGTTGTCGGATAGATCATATTTTATTTATATTGATAACTTTGGTCTTCTGGATTGAGCCCCTTGGTGAGCTGTTACCTGTTGTTACCACTAACAACAACACGTATTGCACCTCAGAGAATGTTGATCACGTCTCTTGGTCGTTGCACCACTTCCTTGTTTTTGTGGTTTCCCGGGTAGGTGGAGTTCCCCGCATTGGGCTAGTTTTATAATGATGACCCCCTGCCAGGAATGGAAAACTGACACGTATAGCAGCATATATCAGCAACTGTGGTCTCAAAACAGCTCATGTAGTTTGAAAGTCACTTTTTTTTTTATTAAGTTGGAAAGATATTGGATATTCAACTGATATTCAAGCTGTGAATTCTAGCTATCACAGGGACACGGCATCTAGCGGTGTAGACCTGCCCAGGAGACGGTATGAGTCCCGTGTGTAGTGGTGTAGACCTGCCCAGGAGACGGTATGAGTCCTGTGTGTCTAGTGGTGTAGACCTGCCCAGGAGACAGTATGAGTCCTGTGTGTCTAGTGGTGTAGACCTGCCCAGGAGACGGTATGAGTCCTGTGTGTCTAGCGGTGTAGACCTGCCCAGGAGACGGTATGAGTCCTGTGTGTCTAGCGGTGTAGACCTGCCCAGGAGACGGTATGAGTCCTGTGTGTCTAGCGGTGTAGACCTACCCTGGAGATGGGGCTTCCAAGTGAAACCGTCGAGCAGCAGCACTACTCTCTTAGAGCCATTGTTTGTTATTCACTGATTGTGTCTAATTATTGACCAGAAGTACCCTGCCCTAAACTAGCCCCTAAAACAGCCCAACTAAAACACAATTAAACCAGATATGTCTCGTGTTTCAAAATCTCCCCAATGGATACAACCTTAATAATACTGTCTAAAGTGTTTCCTGCTAGCTATAAAATGCTAAAAATCAGGTAAACTGTGGCCAGTGGAGCTCAGGTGTAGGTGTCACACAGACTGTATATAGTACAGGTAAAACTGACTTTCCATATGTGTGTACATTGTTGGAAACTATTGCTTTCCATTAATGAGGAAAGCGATTGGTACATCTTGCATGCCCAGCCTGTACGTCATCAGGTGCTGAACGTAGACCGTCGTCTTTTGCCTGAACGCATCGTGCTGTCAATCGGTGCCTGTACTGTAAATATTGTATGCTAATGCATGAGCTGTTGTGTCCCTGCAGCCGATATATCCGGCGTGGACTGGATGGTGCGTCATGGCCGCAGCCTGGCCCTGGCCAACGCCCTGAAGTCTGCCCCCGAGCGGCTGTATGTCGAGGAGTACAGGGACACCGTGGCAGACATGATCCTCTCCAATGCCACTGCAGACAGGGTGAGTTGGGCCACCGTTACAAATCGTATTATTGCGAGCACATTTAAAACGGGGTTCGCTAGGTGACGTGAAGCATGGAATGAATTGGAAAGAAATACTGTGCTTTAATTGGTTGTTTGCAGTCAGGTGACACTGATGACACGCAAGCTTCAGATGTAGGGCAGGAATGTTAGAGAGGAAGATGAATAAATGCATTGGAATGGATCCGTATTGTTACAAGGTGTTGCAGTACAAACATCGTACTACACCAGAGGTCAAATGAACACATTCAAAAGCCAGGAAGACATGCACCTTTTTCTGATGTGGCTGAGGTGATGAATTGGGAACCGTAAAGAAAATAAGTGTTATTAGCCTTGCTAGATGGCATTGTATAATTGAACCATTAGGCTTGAACGCACCATCAACCTCCAAGAAACAGGAGTTGGAGAAGGCTGTGCAGGATCACAACACTCTAGATTCGGCTACTCCAGACTTTTTTGGAACGCACTAACTAACTGTGTGTGTGTGTGTGTGTGTGTGTGTGTGTGTGTGTGTCACAGATTCCCATCGCCGCCAGTGGGATCAGAGCCATGGGCTACCTGATGAGGTATCAGCTCAAAGCAGAGGGAGGCAGTGGAGTGCCCCAGCGCACCATCACACACTTGGTCAAAGTAAGGAAAAGAAGCTTCTCTACATGCATTAACTAATATAACTAATACCACAGACACGCCTTTCTGGAAGCACGTGCCTAAATGTAAAAAATACTCTAAATACAAAAAAGAATGAAGGCTTTGATAAGACGATGACCAATCTGACACAATCCGGGCGGCAGGAAAGCTCAGTCTGTTGGGAATTGGCTTGGAAATCGGTAGGTTGCCGGTTTAAGTCCCCGAAACACATGGGCACTCCTGAGGTGCCCTTGAGCAAGGCACCAGACCCTTGCACTGCTGTATATAAAAATAGCTGCCCACTGCCCCCAATACTAGGATGGGTTGAATGCAGAGAAACACATCTCACTGTATGTGTACATGTATGTGACCATACAAGAGGATTCAATCCCTCCTGACTTCATTATTTTAAATATGTGAGGTTTGTTTTTAAATATCTGTGGCTCTTTGTGCAGTGTCTGCAGAACCAGTCGAGCGACATCCGCCTGGCATCTGAGCGCGTGCTGTGGTGGGTGTTCCGGGAGGAGGACACACCCCCTTGGACGCCGCCCTCATCAAACCCCTGCTGAAGACCCTGCTGGACAACACCAAGGACAAGAACACCAGCGTGCGAGCCCAGAGCGAACACACCATCATCAGCCTGCTCCGCCTGCGCCAAGGAGAGGAGACCATGCAGGTGAGCCCCACCAGCGTTGGCTGCTAGCCCCTACCGTGTTCTGGTTTTATATTGCTATGTAGTGTCGGTACCTCAGGTGTTGTGAGTGCGGTGTTGGGGGTATATTCTCTGACGGTGGTTGTGGTGTGTGTTTTTACGTGTTCAGAGTGTCACTGCCATCCTGGACTCAGCCAGTAACGACCTCCTAGCTGAATGCCACAGACGGTCATTGAAGAAGATCGCCAGCCTCCCTGATTCCAATGAAGAGATTGATGACACCATCCTGACGTGATCGGGATGAGACTGATCAATGCAAGCGTACTGAATAAACGCTCACTAGCAAAAGCCGATCGATTAAAGTGTCATAAATACATGCATACATAAATGCAAATCCCAGGCACACACTTGACACACAATGTTTATTGTTTAGTTTTTTTTCCATTTATGGTCTTTGGACTGTATCTAAATTGGCTTTTATTAACATTTATTTTTCCCCCTTCATTGTTTTAGCATCCATTGATTCCATTCATGTTTTTGTTTTTTTACCCTACAAACTTTAATTTGGACTTTCTGGTGGAAATGGATGTCAATTATTTTTTGGTCTTATATGATGAGTTATTTTTACAAAAATAATTCTGAAATATTAACCCCCGTTTTATTTGGACTGTGTGTTTGTGAGGAAACAACGTGATATAACAATATAAGGACATTGTCATCAGTGGACTGGTTGTAAAAATGCAATGCAATACAAATAAAAAAATGGCCTGTTCTGATCACGTGTAAGTGTTGGTATTAAACCTAAATGTATCTAAACGACCGTCAAAGAAAACCACACGTTCAGTGCATAATACGTTAATGTGCAAGCATGTGAAAAATCAATTTTTCAAAAAAAGTTAAATGTAATGGAACGAAGCCTCCTCTGGAGCCCCGAGTCTGCGCAGTGAGCCCCGGTGAGTGAGGGCGCAGTCACCGCCGGAGAAGGAAGCGGAGTTTCCGGCTATTTGCAGCGGAGGGAGAGGATCGCTGACGCCGCGAAACCCCCCGGAAAAAAAGCCACCGGCTCGGGGGCTAGAAGTTGAGCATCGGTAGCGGTTGCGTTTTCTTCTCTCATACCCGGTTTGAGCCGTTTAAATTGCGGGCCAGGGGTTCGAATAGCAAGCCGAGGGGAAGACGCGGCGGTGAGCCACCAACCGCCGGCATGGCCCGGGACTACGACTACCTCTTCAAGCTGCTCATCATCGGGGACAGCGGTAGGCCACCCCGGGGATGATAGACGGGACACGGGCCTCATGTTTTGTAAAGGGGAAAGCAGACTTGGCGGTGGAGAGCCCCCACCCCGTGTGCTAACCACTCGTTTGTGTTTACTTGCTTTATGTTCTCTGTTTTGAAGGACGTGTGTTCTAGGCCTATTTTTATATAAATGCGATAGTCTAACAGGGCGGAGGTTTGTATCGGGGCTGGGCGTCTCTCCGACCAGGCCGGATACCGCCTGCTCATCGGAGCGGTCCTCTCTTTAAGAAGACACCGAACTCTTTTCAATCGCGTTACACCATTTAAAGGTCAATTAACGGAACTCTGCATTCGCAGTGTCTTGGTGGTCTGTGTGTGTGTGTGTGATTAGCCGGCTGAAAGTAACGCCATGATAACATTTGCCATCTTAGCTCGGTAGCTAGCACTAGCTAGCTTTGGGAACTGGCATGTAACTTGTGGATGGTCTACATGCGTACAAGAGTTGACTTAAACAGAACGGGTTGTGTGTATATATGTATATACACAATGTGTATATATGTATGCGGTTACATAGCAAGCAATGAAAAGACTGCTTTGGAAACGATTTCTGCACATTTGTACAGCTAGTGGCTCCTCGGTCACACCTCGAATAAATGTTATTTATGACTTTTACGTGGCACGTGACGCGGGGTAATCAAAAGAGGATAATTAGCGGAATTAAAGGACATTTATGTATTCATATTGATTTTTTTATAACCGCCTGCATTGTTTTATAGGTGTTTATAAATGACATCTCAACAGTTCAGACTTTCCAAATCTTATTCCACCCTCTTTTGTAGGATAACATTCATTCATTCATTCATTGACGTCCCCGACCCTGGCACCACCTCATCAGCTGCAGCACAGCCAGTCTTTTGCTGCCACTTATACACAGAGGCCAGTGTCCCCTCAGCTGCAGGCCTGACCACTATCCTTCAGTAACTATACCCATAGTGTGGGCAGAGAACCACCCAACAGACAATAGTCTGGCATTTATGTGTGTTATTATCAAGTGGGAAGCCTCTTGTGCACATGATTCGACCTGGTTACGTTCTAGGCTCCCGGTCAATTGGCAGTTGTTGGGATCATGTGACCACATGCCAGATTCAAAGTGCCAGCGTTGTCCTAGTGTCGTTACAAGCAAAGTTAAAAATTAGAACAACACGTATATCTTTACTTAACAAAATAAAGATTCAATCAATAAGCACTGCCGTTCTGTGACCTTCCTAGGTAGAGACATTGTCATGGAGACATATATCCAGCCTCCAATCTAATCGAGAAAAGGCTTAGCAACATGCACACAAATTGCGGTTTTGGTTGAATTCTCATACAAGTAATTTTGTGGATTTTATTCCTGTCTTTTTACCGTCAGAAGCACGGCCTGCCGAAAAGAGATGTTCTCTCTTCTGCTTTGTAGCCTCAATGCTTTTGTCAGCTTAAACAAAACCTGAGCAAGGGGCAGACCACAGACACTTTTTAGTATTTTAACATTGTGACCAATCAAACACGAGCAGCCAGGAAACCCAACAGACAGGTTGGGGATAGGAAGAGGGTCCCTCCCTCCCTCTATGAACCACATCGCTGGTTGTTCATGGTAACCTGAACACCAGGGGCCTTTAAATTAAAGTTGTCATCTCTTTCAGGCCGCATCTCTTCTTCCTCTGCATTATCTCAGGCCACATCTCTTCCTGTTATTTGGACTGTGTATTTGATATATCTGTAGGGGTAACATTTATAAACTATTTTAGTATTGGTATTTCATTCATGCCTTATGTCTGAGTCAGCAGTGTTTTTCTGTGATACCATGTGTTACTTGTAATACCGACACACACACACACACAGTGTTCTATTGTTAAGCATATGGTGTGGCTGCAATTAATGGTAATGCCCTTTTAATGCATCGTCTCATATATTATTGAACACTGATCAGGTCCAAGAGTCCACTTTGTCTGCCATCAAAAACACATGGGAAAAGGTCTGTATTTAAATCCCCAGCGTGTCTATTGTAGAATAGCTGCTCCTAGTAGACCAGGACCATGTCTGTGCCTCACTCTGATCTCAGGTGCGTCAGTAGAAGGTAACTAGTGACATTCGCAAGTCAAAAAGAATGTCACTACTAACTCACTTCTGTTTGGGTGCAGAAGTGTTGTTAAGGCAACTCCCCCTCTCATGTGCATGAGCACAAATATAAACCACCACATGTATTTTCTATCACTCAGCCGTTTCCGTGTCTTTCTTCCCATCAGGAGTGGGAAAGAGCAGTCTCCTCCTGCGATTTGCAGACAACACTTTCTCAGGCGAGTTCCTCACCTCAGTGGTCAACAAATCATGTGTGCCGTTTCATTGTGTCCTGGGACTAATTGAATCCTGAACGTGTGTTTTAATTAATTAAATGTGCGGTTTGCAGGTAGCTACATCACCACGATCGGTGTGGACTTCAAGATCCGGACGGTGGAGATTGACGGGGAGAAGGTGAAGCTTCAGATCTGGGACACGGCGGGGCAGGAGCGGTTCCGCACCATCACCTCCACGTAAGGACTGCCGCAGTACCCCAACACACGCAGAACGTATTACACACCATAAGCTAATATGTAAGGTACAAATAACTAAAGGTTTGGAAAAAAGCATTCTGTAAAGGCAGCTTATCAGAGGGGCAGGAACGCTGGGTGACACACAGGGTGGAATCGCCCCAGCTGCTGATTCCAGATGTTCAAAGGGAGGTGGCTGGTCTCAGACGCTCCTTCTGCTGCCTTGTTTTGAAGCGCTTGAATACACAAGGTTTCGACAACGCTGTCGCAAAGTCAACCGCATTTAAACTAAGTTTTGTCCGATCCCAACCTTCCCAAATTGTGTGTCTACTATATCTTAATTCTGGATTTTAGTGATGAATGAATTCAGATACAGGTTATTGATAGGGTAGGGGTTGATCAAGGATCCCTACAGGTAGGCTGTGGACATCATTGGATCAAACCCTGTACCCTAGCAAAGGCCATCTGCCCCTGTTTCATTCTGTGTTCAGCAGCAGCCCTCTAGTCCTCTAGCCCAGGGGTTCCCAACCGCCGGGCCGCGGACCGGTACCGGGCCGTGGAGGTGTTACTGCCGGGCCGCCAAACAGCTGTGTGTTTATCATCATATTTGACTCAAATAATTTGAGTATAGGTGAACGGCGGGTGGTATAATCTATATAGAGAGATTATATATATAGTATAATCTATATATATAGATTATGTAGCGGTATATATGGGCGGTATAATCTATATATATATAGATTAAATATATATCGGCGGCATAACGAGAGACTTTCAGTTGCACGCGCTACTAAAGAGTGTCGGTCGCGAACGAGCCGGTTTTTGTTACATGCGCGTTTATACTGAAATCGAGCCCTGCCGTTTTGTTAGGGGTGTGTGTTGACACACACTTTGACAACCGGTCCGTGAAAATTGACAACCGGTCCGCGAGATTTTTTTCATGTATCTGCCGGTCCATGGCACAAAAAAGGTTGGGAACCCCTGCTCTAGCCCTCTAGCCCTCAGCAGCAGCCCTCTAGCCCTCTAGCCCTCTAGCAGCCTCAGCAGCAGCCCTCTAGCAGCAGCCCTCTAGCCCTCTAGCCCTCAGCAGCAGCCCTCTAGCCCTCAGCAGCAGCCCTCTAGCCCTCTAGCCCTCAGCAGCAGCCCTCTAGCCCTCTAGCCCTCTAGCCCTCAGCAGCAGCCCTCTAGCCCTCAGCAGCAGCCCTCTAGCCCTCTAGCCCTCAGCAGCAGCCCTCTAGCCCTCTAGCCCTCAGCAGCAGCCCTCTAGCCCTCTAGCCCTCAGCAGCAGCCCTCTAGCACTCTAGCCCCCAGCAGCAGCCCTCTAGCCGTCTAGCCCTCTAGCCCTCAGCAGCAGCCCTCTAGCCGTCTAGCCCTCTAGCCGTCTAGCCCTCTAGCCCTCTAGCCCTCAGCAGCAGCCCTAGCCCTCTAGCCCTCTAGCAGGCCTGTGCTGCCAGGGCCCATTCGCCTTCTGCTGCCGGCTTTGTTTTTCTCTTCTCATTCACTCAATGTAATGTAGATGCCTTTGTTTGATTGAGTCAGAAGGCCCCGAATCTTTGAAGATAAAAGGCTTTTTTCTCTTCTTTTCACTTAGCCGTGACCAGATTATTCATTAATTCAAATCAATGTTCTTTTCTTAATTAGCATGAGCTTCTATTTTGATTCTGGTGCGATAGTGCAGATAGCTTCTATCGTATGACCTTGTTAATACGGCAGGAGACGCATCCACTGGCACACTACTGCGCTTGTGTCATAAATGTGAGTTATTGTTTTATTTGTTGTCTCCGGGTTGCAGAGGGAACATTGTTGTCATGCATGACCAGCCGGGCCACGGGCAAACGGCTGGTTCTAATGGGACTCATCACAGATCACCCTTATTGTTATGGCGTGAGGCAGTCCGGACGGCATTCCATAGCGCTAAGCTGTCATTCTATGAACACGCGCCGTAGAATATAAGGTCCAGTAGAGCAGCATGGGCAGGTGGGTGTTCTGACGTAGGGTTTCAGACCCCCCGGACACAACAGGGATACCCTATTGAATAAAACCCCGAATCCTCAGTCTCTCTGCAGGAGTATCTCTTTGCTAGTGGAGCAGGCTAGCTTTGGGCCAGTTGTCAGTGCTGAAGTAGAGCAGTGCGGTGCCTCATTAAGGGAAGGACAGACTGACCCAAAGAGGAGCGCCTCCACCTCAGGCTGGTGGTCCCTGGTTAGTGTCCTCATTGGAACTAACAATCTCCATGTAGCGTTTGGGGTGCAGCATTTTGTACCTTCAATAAGGGCGCATTTAGTTTTTCTTTAGTTGAATGTTTTGGTGTTTCTGAATCCCTAGTGGAGATAGCTTGCTGATGCGAGGGTACAGCTCGGTATTGATATCAGAGAGTGTCTTTGTTATTCAATATGTGATGCCAAGCGATGTCTGATATGTAAAAGAAAAATTAGTCACTTTGATCAACTTCAGGAATTCTGGCCCTCATACCATGAGTGTGTATTTCTTAATTCCCACCTGATGACGTGGAACTGGTTGCTGGGGGATGCAATCTGGTGACTGATTCTATCAGAGCCAACCAACATGCTACACACACACACACACACACACACACACACACACACACACACACACACACACACACACACACACACACACACACACACACACACACACACACCACACACACACACACACACACACACACACACACACACACACACACACACACACACACACACACACACACACACACACACACACACCCCTGTCCCCAGTGGGCCCATGTCCTCTGGGCACATCCTGGGGGACGCACAAGCAGTAACGTAGACGACAAACACATACCCCTGAAGAGCCCACAAAGGGTTGTTTGTGTTGGGCGTGTTTTGTGCAATGTGGCTTCACTGGGGGCCATGCTGCCAGGCTCTCCAGCGGGCAGCCGGTGTCCCCTCATAGGTCCTTAGAACAAACCCTCTCTCTCTCTCCTGGGGGCCCCAGCAGGCTGCTGCTACCTGACATCACCTCCTAACAGAGTGATGGTATGAATGGAGAGAAAAGCCTTGTAGGCTTGTGGTGAACCTTTTGACGGGGAACTAATTAATTAGTATGGGATATTAAAGATAATTTGAGTTACTTAGTGTAGCTTGCTAATTCTGTGTTTGGTTTTTCCGTGGATTGCAAGTAATCAATGAAATTATTTAATTATTTTTTTCAACTAAAATTTGCTACATTGTGTGAAGGTCTGCCTCTAGTGGTGGGACGGGTGTATTGCAGCCACTTTCACATTTCCAGCACAGTGTGGTCCTCTAACAGGAAACTGAGATCAAGGCACAGGGGGGGAGGGGCCAGCTGAGACACACTTTGTTGCCATGGAGTGCATATCAACACATGTTGTACTTTGTTTGGGGGGGGTAGTGTTTTTAGCTGACTCCTTGGTTGTTCTCCTCCAGATACTACAGGGGGACCCATGGCGTCATCGTGGTGTACGACGTCACCAGCGCAGAGTCCTTCGTCAACGTCAAACGATGGCTACACGAAATCAACCAGAACTGTGACGACGTGTGCCGAATATTAGGTGGGTGAAGCCAAGGAGTTTAAAACATATACAGCTATACAAACACACAACCTCTCTCTCCGACACACACACACACACACACACACTCCTATACACACTCTTTCATACAAACCTACTAACCTATACAAACCTCTCTCACTTTAACACACACACACACACACACAACCTCTCCCTCTTTAACACACACACACAAACTCCCTCTCTCTCTGTCACACACAGTAACAACTTCCTCCCTCCCTCCCTCCCTCCCTCCCTCCCTCCCTCCCTCCCTCCCTGTGTGTGTGTGTGTGTGTGTGTGTGTGTGTGTGTGTGTGTGTGTGTGTGTGTGTGTGTGTGTGTGTGTGTGTGTGTGTGTGTGTGTGTGTGTGTGTGTGTGTGTGTGTGTGTGTGTGTGTGTGTGTGTGTGTGTGTGTGTGTGTGTGTGTGTGTGTGTGTGTGGTCTCTTTTTTTTAAATCATTGTTTTATGTATTGTTCTGTCCTAGTTGGGAATAAGAACGACGACCCCCACTCCAAGGTGGTGGAGACGACTGACGCGCAGAAGTTCGCGGAGCAGATGGGAATCAACCTGTTTGAGACGAGCGCCAAAGAAAACATCAACGTGGAAGAGGTCAGAGACTCCGTGACCTACAGGGAGCACCTGGCCCAAGGTGGTCCTTTACCGGCCTCACCTGGGATTGGGTCGTCGTTGGTTAAATGAACCATCCCTTATGTTCCCTTAAAATTATTCTCTGAGGTTTGAAACCTCAGAGAAAAGGAGAAATAGTTTCAGTCCCTTGCCATACTTAAAATATAACTAATATAAAGTATAGTAGTATATTAATATAATACTATATGTGTAATGGCTTTCAGAAAGACTTCTAAGAAGGGTATTTTGAGTTCACAAGACCTATTGTGATACTGATGGATATTGTATATAATTCCCATCATAATACTTGGTGATTATAATAATTGAAAAAAAAGTGATTGTTTGCCTCCTGGGCCCTGCCGAGGTGTCCTTGAGCAAGGCACCAGACCCCTCCCCTGCTCCCCTGTATACGCAATAGCTGCCCTCTGCTACTCATACTAGGATGGGTTCAATGCAGAGAAACACATTTCACTGTGTTTACATTATGTGAACAATAAAGAGGATTCAATCCTCTTTATTGGTCACATTTCACTGTGTGTGAACAATAAAGAGGATTCAATCCTCCAGATTTAGATTCATAATACTTTTTTTCCATATTGCCTAGCCACTACCTTATGACGTTGTCATTCACACACACTTCTCTTTCTCTCGTCTGTCTCTCTCTCTGTCTCTCTCTCTGTCTCTCTCTCTCTGTCTCTCGTCTCTTCTCTCTGTCTCTTTCTCTGTCTCTCTCTTTCTCTGTCTGTCTCTCTCTCTGTCTCTCTCTCTGTCTCTCTCTCTCTCTCTCTCTCTCTCTCTCTGTCTCTCTCTCTCTGTCTCTCTCTGTCTCTCTCTCTGTCTCTCCTCTGTCTCTCTCTCTGTCTCTCTCTCTCTCTCTTCCAGATGTTCAACTGCATCACAGAGCTGGTGCTGAGAGCCAAGAAGGACGTCATGGCCAAGCAGCAGCAGCAGCAGCAGAGCGACGTGGTCCGACTCACCAAGAACAGTAAACGGAAGAAGAAGTGCTGCTAGCCAACTTCTAGGAAACCTATGTAAAAAAAGAAAACAAGGCCAGCAGCAACTCTTCTGCAAAGAACAACACACACACACACACACACACACACACACACACACACACACGCACACCTACCCACTCACACACCTACATGTCTACACACAAACCTGACGAGACTCCAAGTATCTCAGTTAAAAAATATTGAATATTAATACAAAATTAAGGAAAAACGAATCCATGGGAAAGTGTCCCCTTTGGACATGCCAATCACGAAGACTTACTGAAAGAAAGAAAAATCAAAAAAGAAAAAAAAGAAAGAAATGTACAGATTTTATTAAAAAGTCAGATCATGTTTTATTGGAACTCAGCAGTGTCACCCCGAGCTTCTCCTGGTTTTTGTTTATTTTGTGTATTATTTTCCTCCAATGTGGGATGTGAGCAAACATCCGTCAGCCATCTCTCTCTCTCTCTCTCTCTCTCTCTCTCTCTCTCTCTCTCTCTCTCTCTCTCTCTCTCTCCTCTCTCTCTCTCTCTCTCTCTCTCTCTCTCTCTCTCTCTCTCTCTCTCTCTCTCTCTCTCTCTCTCTCTCTCTCTCTCTCTCTCTCTCTCTCTCTCTCTCTCTCTCTCTCTCTCTCTCTCTCTCTCTCTCTCTCTCTCTCTCTCTCTCTCTCTCTCTCTCTCTCTCTCTCTCTCTCTCTCTCTCTCTCTCTCTCTCTCTCTCTCTCTCTACCGAGGCTCTTGTCCATCACTGCTCCTGCTCAGCCAAACACGCTGTGTGTGTGTGCACACCAGATCACACCTAGGTTTGTTTTTTGTCAATTATGCCGATGCGATTAATGCAGTGGACACATACTGGTGACTTGACAAGGATTTATTACTGTTTGTGTTGTTTATCTTGTCTATTATTTGCCAACTTCCCCCCCCCCCCTCAACCCTCTTACCTCCAGTTGTGCTGAGCCAACAACATGTTTTTTTTAACCCTGTGCTGAGCAGTACCCCCCCCTCCTCCTCCCCCCCCCAGCAGTGGGTCTGCAATTCTCTGAGCATACTTTAAAGTTTGTGTTCCCCCTTCCCCTCCTTCCCCTTCTTATCATTTTGTATTTTTTTTTTGTATTATTAAAATAATGATACTACCAAATGTCATCTTAAAAAACAAAAAGGCTTTTATGAATTCCAAGTGAGCAGCCTCAGCCTCACTTTACCACCAACACGCCCGCATATCCATCAGAGCATCCACTGTATTGGACCACTTCAGGGAGAGATACACACACACTTCACACCACTTGATAACTGACAGACCAGAAGGGGTTCATGGGGGTTCCAGAGTAAGAAAAGCCCCCCCCCCCCCTCCCACTCTGTTCATCTCCCTTTTATTTTGAAACCGTGGGCTTGCTGTGTGTTGACGTATTTCTGTCACCTGTATCTCAACATTGTGGCTTTGCAGCTTGTGGAATATTCCAGTTGGGCCTGAGGGTGTCGTGGCGTGTGGTTCCATCATGTTCCCTGCTGACCTTCTCCTGTCACTCTGCCCACTGTTGTTCAACTGAAGTGATACCAAACAGTGTTTTGATTTTGTTGAGGAATTACACTATTACAAACTGATCTGTTATGCAAAATCCTTTGGGTGGGGAAGTTGGAGGAAGATGGAGGTGTGCAGAGGGTGGAATAATGTTCCTAATTGCTAAAAAAATGTTGGGAGAACAATTGGGGTGGGGGGTAGAGTGCAAGATGGGAGTCTGCTGGGCCCCTCTTAGATTGGGGAGGAGAGAGCACGCACACACACACACACACACACACTCACTCTGACACACACACACACACACTCAGTGCAGCGGTGCCAACAACTTGCAGACTGAGAAGAGAAGACGACGGCATCCAATCTCAGACTGTATGATTTTATGATTTCATGATGTGTACGTATATGTAAATATATATTATATGATTGTGTGTGTTTATATATTCGGTATAGGACACACGTATTAGCACAGGATTAGCGCATGTTTACATGCTGTGTGCATCTGAATTGAAACACATTAGCTGTGGTTTGCTGTACACTGGAGAGAAGATATGTGCAGTCCCCCCCCCCCCCCCCCCCCCCCAGTATGAAATAAATCAACGTTTTAGAAAAAAGAATAAATATTTGACACAAATCTCCGCTTGTCAGTGATGTGATAATGGGCTTTTTTCACCGTGGTCGAGGTGAGGGTTCTCTATTTGACGTGATAACCGAGATGCATTTGATTTATGTGTGAAGTGGTCAAAATGGAGAAGTGACTTCACAGCTTTCTGAACTGTATGGAAACATCTTCCAACTGATAGTGTTATGCTGATCTCAAACCCCCTCGTGGTGGAGAGGGTATTATATTGGTAAATGGACTGCATTTATATAGTGCTTTTCTAACGGTGCAAGTTAAGCCTCACAGTCACCCATTCATCCATCGACAGCGAGTCAGCCATGCAAGGAGACAACCAGCATGTCAGGAGCGGTTAGGGTTAGGGTGTCTTGCTCAGGGACACCTGGCTAGGAGGATCAGAACCAGCAACCTTCTGGTCGACAGTCAAGACGAGCGCTTTACCTCCTGAGCCACTTCCGCCCTGCACTATTATACATGCTACCATATTCATTTAGCTAGGGGTGACTCGGTATGCTCTTCATGAATGATGAAGTGAACCAGCTGCAGTATGCATTCCTCTCACTGTGGTGAGGGCAGAGGTCGAAGGACCTCAGGCCCCAGGGCCTGGAGTTGGGTATTCGGTTCACTTATTACCAAATCGGATAGAGATGGATTGCATTACATGTGGCCATTTTCTTCCCTCCTATATATAGTCTATTATTAAATCCTTTCGGAAAATTGTTGCTTAAACGGTCTCCAACTCCAATTGAATGGGAGAGCACTGAGTCACGGCGACAGACCCTGGTCCTGTAGGGGCCTGGAGTCTGCGGATATAATGCAGACAATTCCTCGCATGTTTAAGAAGTCAGGACGTGTTCAACCGCTTCCCTAAATCCCGTTAACACTGCTGAAGGCTGAATGAACAGCAGTCACATATTAGGAGCACAATGACCACACTCAAAGCAGTAATGATGTCACATTCCAGCATATCAGATACGTCTGAATGCCATTCCTCTGCTGTCCGGCTCTCTCTCTCTCTCTCACTCTGTCTGTCTGTCTGTCTCTCTCTCTGTCTGTCTGTCTCTCTCACTCGGTCTGTCTGTCTCTCTCACTCTGTCTGTCTGTCTCTCTCACTCTGTCTGTCTCTCTCTCTCTCTCTCACTTTCTGTCTGTCTGTCTGTCTGTCTCTCGCTCTCTGTCTGTCTCTCTCTCTCACTCTCTGTCTGCCTGTCTATCTGTCTCGCTCTCTGTCTGTCTGTCTGTCTCTCTCACACATTTCACATAAGGACATTTACCTTTAAAGAAGACAGGAGACAGGAATTTGGAAAAAAAAGAAAATAAACAATGTTTTTTTTAATTAAAATATGAAACTACCATCTTATTGGGACACATTTATAACACAGGAAATCATGACCAAGTGGAAGGAGAAGATATCTCTGACAAAGAAAGAAAGAGTAAGAATGCAAATGATCATGTCATTGTGGAAAGAGCAGTAAATGCCAGGTTAGGTTTTGTTCCCTGTTCCAGGAATCTGGGGATTGTCAGCAATTTGATTTTTAATTAGTTGATTATTTTACTTTGTAGTGTCCACAAAACACAGGCGTTAAGTACAAGATCAGCAGGAAGAAGCTGGGAGAAGCATCCTGGAATCAGACCCGAGTCGAGGGGCGACAGACTGGGCTCGGTCACCACAACCTGCAGGCACCTTAAACAGTCTGCAGTCCACACTGAATTTAGACGAATCAATCACCTCGAATCACTGATTGCGTGGGTAAATCAGTCAGGTGCTTATACATCTGTTGCCATTGCTGCCACCAGAACCCAGCAAGACCCTCTGAAAAGTCACACAATCTGACATGACACATGACAAATAAACAGAACCACTAGTAACACACACATATTCAAAAATCCCAACATTCATTTTTATAAATATATTGATCTCGTCCAAACCTACTGAACTATATACATTATTTAGAAAAACTCACTCTTTGGGTTGATCCTTCCCAACAACCAGCTGAGATGACAAGGAGACCTCTGCATAGGTATCACACAGGTGACTTAGACATGACTAAGACATGAAACACACAGGTGACTTAGACATGACTTAAGACATGAAACACACAGGTGACTTAGACATGACTTAGACATGAAACACACAGGTGACTTAGACATGAAACAGGGACTAGACATGGACTTAGACATGAAACACACAGGTGACTTAGACATGACATAGACATGAAACACACACAGGTGACTTAGTCATGACATAGACATGAAACACACAGGTGACTTAGTCATGACAGACATGAAACACACAGGTGACTTAGTCATGACAGACATGAAACACACACGTGACTTAGTCATGACATAGACATGAAACACACACAGGTGACTTAGACATGACATAGACATGAAACACACACAGGTGACTTAGTCATGAAACACACAGGTGGCTTAGACATGACTTAGACATAAAACAGGTGAATTAGACATGGCTTAAGACATGAAACACACATGGGACTTAGACATGAAACACACAGGTGACTTGGACATGACTTAAGACATGAAACAGGTGAATTAGACATGACTTAAGACATGAAACACACAGGTGACTTGGACATGAAACACACAGGTGACTTGGACATGACTTAAGACATGAAACACACAGGTGACTTGGACATGACTTAAGACATGAAACACACAGGTGACTTGGACATGACTTAAGACATGAAACACACAGGTGACTTGGACATGACTTAAGACATGAAACACACAGGGCGTTGCCCCCGAACGGGAAGCCCAACAGAAACCAAAGTGCTCACAGGCAATGAGAAAGCAATGACTTCGGAGGTAGATTCTTCTTATTTTTTATCATGCCAAATTGAGGATGGCTGTAGAGTCTAGATGGTGTGAATTTGTTGTTGAACCAAAACACTCCTTTCAACACAAGGTGTGGTTGGCATAGTATGGAACCGTCAACCAAGACTTCTAAGTTGAAAGGGCAGCCTTCAGAATTCTCTTATTCTGCTTATGTAAACATTTTTTTAAATATCATCAGGCCAATTACAGATGGTACATATGCATTTAGAAAATATTTTCAACATTCAAACCTGCACCATATAACCCTTTCACAGCAGCTTTCGTTCACATTTTAAATGTACCATTCTATGTAGTTCTCAATCGACCAGGACTGTGAGCATCATTGCAGAGCATGTTAAGTCAGTGGCGTGAAGAGGAAGTGACCTCACTTCCTCTGTAGCCAAGTGAAGCAAAGCAATGCATCTGAATGTACATAGTGCAGGTTTAAAACACACACATTGCACCTGGAGAGTAACCGCCTCCCTCCACCCAAAGGTTTATTCAGCCCTCGGAGACGAGCCTGACGCCCATGGGTCGACCACAGGCCTGAGAGACCAGTCACATAGGCTGGATTTATATGTGTTAAATATATTTTATACTTCAACGGAATTGTTATTTTGTTCTCTTTATGGGCCAATTAGATGGGCAAACGGGCTAACCTCAAGGGTCGTTGTTTGGTCATAAATTAAACACTTTCTTGGGTATTTCATATTCCAAAAGATAGATTTCCCTAGCATTGTGAATCAGCCCCTGAAAACATCAAGTGCATTAAAAAAAAAGATAAGATATTTCCATTGTTCCGATAGTCTTTGCAGTGGTGAGGTTTCACAGCAGCAGAAGGTAACCCCTGTGTCTCTGTGTCATGGCTTCATCCACACACACTGGACTAACACACCAGGAGGCGCACAGTCAAAGCTCCCCACACCAGAACCAAAGGCCTCGTGGTGAACCCGCCTCTGAGCAACTGAATAAACCTGAGAGTTGACCCGAGGCTTTAGCCGTAGCAGCAGCTAGCTTTTCAGTCTGACCCCAATTAGACGGAAGTGTTTTCTTTGTGATGACGCCGTTGTATCCCCCGTCAATACAATCTTTCATAGTTTAGTTTTAGCGAGTAGCCACAGTATTTTCATTCAATACCCATTTTTCCCACGTTATTATTAATTTGTTTTATATATATATATATATATATATATATATATATATATATATATATATATATATATATATATATACACACACACACACACACACCCACAGTCCCACTGTTCTGAGTATGTGTGTTCCGTGCACACGCACACTCACAAACGTGCACACAGCTCTCTTCTTCTTGGCTTGACAACTGGGATGCATACGAGTAAGAGTTGGTACACAGTGGTCCCTCACCGTGGACTTGGCAGTGGGGTACTAGTGATGGTAGAATAGGCACTAGAGGGGACTCACCTCTCCCTATGTGTAGGTAAACCATGCAACCCACCGAAAACCACCAGAGTCTTGGTGTGGGCGCAACATTTGCTTAGTTTAAAGAAAATAAGAATGATCTGGTTCTCTTGGTAGACAACATGTGTGAGCAGAGGGGTAATGGGACAGATAAAGTGCAAAATTGACCACCCCCCCCCCCCCTTCCCTTTCATAGATCTCCCCGTCCACCGGTGTCTGTCCTGCTTTGGCTTTGTTTGGTCATGTCTCTCTCTCTCGTCTCGCTCTCTCTCTCTCTCTCTCTCTCTCTCTCTCTCTGCTCTCTCTCTCTCTCTCTCTCTCTCTCTCTCTCCTCTCTCTCTCTCTCTCTCTCTCTCTCTCTCTCTCTCTCTCTCTCTCTCTCTCTCTCTCTCTCTCTCTCTCTCTCTCTCTCTCTCTCTCTCTCTCTCTCTCTCTCTCTCTCTCTCTCTCTCTCTCTCTCTCTCTCTCTCTCTCGACAACATTCAGTTCTTCTTAAAGAAGGAGAAGAGCCTCTTGTCTCCCTCCGAGCGACGGTGTGCTCTCCTGGAGGAAGAGGAGGAAGATGACCGACCACTGCCGCTGGACCCCGAGGCCCTTGAGGTGGTGAAGGGAGTGTCCCGCCACTCATCCGGGTGTTTGTCCATCAGCTGCTGGTCGATCACTGTGTGCATGTCGTCCTGCAGGAGCCAGGTGGAGGGGGAGAGAGAGAGAGAGAGAGAGAGAGAGAGAGGTGAGGTATGTGTGAAGGGAGTGACAAACTCCCTTCACCACAAATAAAGTGTGTGATGGCATGTTGGAGGTGATGGGGGATTTCGGAATGAGTTGGCAGGTTGTGGAGGGGACTGAGCAGATCAGAGGGTACTGACAGTATATGGAGGTGAATGAGAGGTTGGGTGTTGATGGTGGTGGGGTCCAACAATATTGACAGTAGGGGGACGTGACATACAGGGAGGTGACTGAGCTAGTCGGAGGGGGTTGACGGTGGGTATTCACAGATCATGGAGGTGACTGTGAGGTGTGGAGGATGTTGACGGTAAAGGGAGGTGACTCCCAGTGAGAGTGAGTGAGAAGTGAGGGGGATCGGAGTGAACAACTTGTGAACAACCTTGGAGAGGAGATACAAGGTTGGAGGGGTGATGATTTGTGAGGAGGATGAGGAGATGTAGGGTGTGGTTGGAGGGTAATGACATAAAATGGGAGTGACTGAGGGGCTGGGATGGAGTGGACGGCACATGCTGGGCGTTGCTATCTGGAGAGGACAGATCACGTGATGGTTTATTATGGGAGCTGACATGAGCGTGAGTCACATGACCGTAGCGTGGGATGGCTCAGCGTGCGACACGGTAAGGTTTGTGCACAGTGAAGAGCGCACGAGACGGCTCACCTCTTAAGGCAGGGGGGGGGGGGAGGGGGGGGGGTACCACAGGGGGGGTAGAAAGAGTGGTACGGAAGCTGAGTAAAGGCCACTAGATCAGAAACCACAAGAGCCACACAGTAAACAGCCCTGATGAGGCAAACTGTATCCGGGGGAAAAGAGAGAGGAAAGATCTACTCGTTACAGGTGTGGTAGGAAACACACACACACACACACACAGGGACACACAACACACACTCCATGGCTGGGTCTCAAAAGGCTAAACCGCCGCCTACTCAGCTAGCATTGGGAGGTCATGTCTCCATCAGATATTTACAAACATGACGCTTAATATCCTTGGTTGGGTCAAGATATCCCTGGATCCCATGAACCCGAGATAGATAGAGAGATAGAGAGATAGAGAGATAGATAGATAGATAGATAGATAGATAGATATATATATAAGAAACTTTCTGCTTAGCCTAAACAAAGCAGTAACACAGGTTATAACCGCTGTAACTGATGGACAGCTGTCGGTATTATCCATTTGAGACACAGCCAATGTCATCATTTTATTCAAAACAAACTTAGATAAGGTCTGTTACATTTAGATAAGGTCACGATACAGCATAACTACTTCACTAGCTTGTTTCTACTATCTAAACCAAACCAAAACCTGAATGAAATAATTGTCTAATTACATTAAATGAATTATAACTAGATCTATTAGAAATTGTATTCTATGTATAGTTTTTCGTTAGATTTAGTTTACTCTTTAATTATTTTTGTTCAGCATTGCAACCTGAAAAACACAATTGTTGACCTTCGACCTACCTGCCAGGCCTCTAGCTGCTGTGATAGGTTGAGCTTCTGCTGGATGGCATCCAGGAGCTGGCTGTTGAGAGACATGATGTCTATTTTACACTTTGCCAATTCCATCTCCACCGCCTTCTTCCTGTTGGACACAGCAGGGTCAGTATTCCTGCCTCTCAGTACCCCTGTGCTACAGTTCAGCAAGGCTTGGTACCTTATTGAGGGATATTGGAAGACAATTAACTGTAAGACAATATATATCCTACAAGATGGAGAAAATAGACGATAAATATATGATGTAGATATATAATTTAAAGGCATATATACCAATACATATGAAGTATGAACAGTTGCAAAATGTAATCCTATATATCCTATATATATTATATTCTGGTATAGTGGCATCCTAAATCTAAGGATGTGTTTCTCTGCATTTAACTAGTATTAGGAGCAGTGGGCAGCTATTGTATATACAGCACCCAGGGAGCAGTGTAGGGATTTGGCGCCTTGCTCAAGGGCACCTCGGTAGTGCCCGGGGGGGGGGGGACTTGAACCGGAGACACTCCGGTTCCCAAGCCAAGTCCCAACAGACTGAGCTCCCCCCACCCTGACCAGACGGTACGGTGCATCCCTCTTCCAGGAGGTTCATACTTGGCTATGGCGTCGTCCCGGTCTCGTATGGCGCTCTGCAGCTGCTCGCTGGGTTCGCGCACCTCCGACATGGCCCTCACTCGGTCACTCTCCTCCTGGACGGAGCACATCTCCACAGAGAGCAGCGCTATCTGTGGGACACACACACACACACACACACACACACACACACACACACACACACACACACACACACACACACACACACACACACACACACACACACACACACACACACACACACACACACACACACACACACACACACACACACACACACACACACACACACACACACACACACACACACACACCTCATATTAGACTAGTTGTTATAATAATAATATAAATTATAATAATCAAACCTTTATTATACATATCGCTTTACAAAGACACTCAAAGACACTTTACATAATTAAAACCATGGATACATAAATACATTTAAGAGGAAACAGGTTAAAAAAAACATAAAACACTAAAGTGATGATCTCTGTGCCTGCACATGCATATGATGACAGATGTTATACAGATGCTATAATATATAACCAGGCAGAGAGATGCAGCAGGTGCAGCATACAGCATCCGGTACCTGGTTGTGTAGTCGCAGTATCTCCTCCTCGCCACAGGTCTTCTGATCCCGCTCAGTGTCGTACAGATCCCTGGTCTCCCGGAGCTCCTCTCCCATCTTCCTCATCTGCTCCTCCAGAGCCTCCTCCTCCACGCTGCGCCGCGAGCCCTGAACACCAACCAAAACACATTAGAAGAAGAGCTAAATGAGAGCCCCCCCCACGAGGTCCCCACACTGGTCCTCTGTGAGGTCTGGAAGGTTACACAACCACCCACAGTCCCTGGCCTGGCCCATTCCACAGCAGTTCAGATTGAATTGATGATGCCATTCATATGCTTAGTTTATACAGTATGTCACCAATTGTCCATCAATAGAAAGCTAGGGTCAGCCCACTATCTCCCCAATCAATCCCAACCACCTGGTGCTGTATAGTATTGTAGGTCTACTGGAGACTCTCTCCTACCGTGGACTCGTTGCCATCCAGCAGGTTCTGGGTGAGCCTGCGGAGCTCCAGCAGGCTGGCGTGGAGGCTGCCCGTAGGGACGTCCTTAGCGGACGACGTCTCGGACGACTCGTCCATGGAGGAGTCGGTGGACAGGGCGGAGTCTGTGAGGTCGTTCCCCCTAAGGTGGGAGCAGAGGGACCGTACCTCGCAGTAGGCCTCCCACAGCTGGACACGCAGCTGCACACACACACACACACACACACACACACACACACACACACACACACACACACACACACACACACACACACACACACACACACACACACACACACACACACACACACACACACACACACACACACACACACACACACACACACACACACACACACACACACACACACACACACACACACACACGGAGGGAGGGAGGGAGGGAGGGAGGGAGGGAGGAAGCTGTTAGTGTGTGTGTGACAGAGAGAGAAGGAGTTTGTGTGTGTGTAAAAGAGAGAGGTTGTGTGTTTGTGTGTGTTTGTATGAAAGAGTGTGAACAGGTGTATACATTTGTGTGTATGTGTGTGTGTCGTAAAGAGAGAGTTTGTGTATGTGTGTTAAAGAGGGAGACGTTGTGTGTTAGTATGAAAAAATGTGTACGTGTGTGCGCGCGCGTGCGCGTGCGCGCGTGCGTGTGCGCGCGCGCGCGTGTGCGTGCGGCTGCCCCTACCTGCTCTCTCTCCTGCTCCTGCTCCTCCTGCTCCATGCTCTGCTCCATCTCACACAGCAGGCTGGAGGGGTGGTGGCCGAGGCCCTGCAGGCTGCGCTCGTCCGCCAGATCCTCCAGCCGGGTGCTCAGCTGCCTGTGGGAGGACTGGACCTCACGGAGCTCCAGCTGGCTCTGACACAGCTGCACACACACATACCAGGGCTTCCGTTAGCCGCTATTTACCGTTTTTTAGCGGGTAAAAATGATAAAATAAAAACGGTAATTAAAAAACCTGCTGGTCAAAATGTCCGGTAATAATGCTCAAACTAAACTGATTACTAATCAGCTTTATTACTGCCCCTCCCCCCCGGAAGGGTGACCGAATGAAGTGACCAATCAGCTGCCGCTCCTCTCAGGACATCACGCCGCGCCCGACGAGATGCAGGTGCAGTGATGGCAGCTCCACGGCTATGGGGCTTTAATGTTAGCGCTCCACGGCTATGGGGCTTTAATGTTAGCGCTCCACGGCTATGGGGCTTTAATGTTAGCGCTCCACGGCTATGGGGCTTTAATGTTAGCGCTCCACGGCTATGGGGCTTTAATGTTAGCGCTCCACGGCTATGGGGCTTTAATGTTAGCGACAGCTTGCTAAGTGCTAATGTGTGAGTTCAGCGAGCTGTACCGACTGGGCCACTCAGGCTAAAGGGCCTGTGTTGTGCGCGTGTCAAGCGACCAGCAGAGAGGGGCTTCTCCCTCAGAATGGTTTGAAAACATCAGTGCGGAGTCGTCTGGAGGAGGAGAGAGTGATGATCTTATGCGGATTGCAAGCTGCAAAGACACATTAGACACCTTTGATTTCAGCTCAGAGGACTTTGCCGCTATGAAATGAAGGAGAAAGCAAAAAGTTGCCTGGTAGCCTACAGGGTAAATGTGATGCCATGTAGCCTATGTTAAAACGGACTACAGATGTTACAGGTGTTTTGAAATAGCCTCGATTTTTGCGGCTAACGAGGTTTTGCTCAATCGTTCTTGTTCATTTTGTTGTTCATTAAATAGTTATCTGAGGACTTCGTCATTCTTTCATCAATCTAGGTGTACATTATAGTTGCGTTTGTAATATAGACTGTTTTTGAAACATGACCGGTAAGTTTCGAATTAGTCCGGTAAAATAAAATCTGTCCGGACACTTGACCGGCAAGAAAAAATCCTAGCGGAAACCCTGATACATACATACACAGAGAGGGAGGTGAGGTCCTCTCAAAAAAGATATTCTCACAGTGCGTGAGTCATTTCTCACAGTGCACGAGTCATTCCTAACGGATGACAGCTTTTAAATCGTACCGACAGCACCTCTAATTCGCCACTGCCAAGATAGTCTGATGAATGTGCGAAGGAAGGTGTGATTTGGTGTGTGATTTAGTAAGCACCTCACTTCACCTCTGGTTCGACACACAGGTGTTAAGTGGACGGAGCTCTCTGTCGGTAGGTGTCTAGTGAGCGTCTACCTGCAGGTCCTTCTCGTGACACTGCTTCTCCAGCATCAGAGTCCTCTCCCTCAGGTCGTCCACTGCGTTCCGGAGCAGCTCGTGGTCCTCCAGCACGGCCTGCACACGCTGCTCCAGCTCCATCTTCCTCTCCGATAGCATCGTTATCTGAGGAAGAGGAGAAGGTGAACATCTGCCGTACATACCTCTGATGTTTACTTGATGAGGATTTGAGAGTTTTGGTGAAAAAAATTGACATGAGGCGGACAGCTGCAAACTGTAATTGGGACTCCCAACATTTGCCCTGCTGTAGGAGTCCTTGGCCCTGCCCTAGGAGTCCTTGGCCCTGCCTTAGGAGTCCTTATCCCTGCCCTACCATAGGAGTCCGTGGCCCTACCCTAGGAGTCCTTAGCCCTGCCCTAGGAGTCTTTAGCCCTGCCCTACCATAGGAGTCCTTAGCCCTGCCCTACCATAGGAGTCCTTAGCCCTTCCCTAGGAGTCCTTGGCCCTGCCCTAGGAGTCCTTAGCCCTGCCCTAGGAGTCCTTAGCCCTGCCCTACTGTAGGACTCCATAGCCCTGCCCTACCGTAGGAGTCCTTAGCCCTACCCTAGGAGTCCTTAGCCCTGTCCTACCGTAGGAGTCCTTAGCCCTGCCCTACCGTAGGAGTCCTTAGCCCTGCCCTACCATAGGAGTCCTTGGCCCTACCGTAGATGCAGTTTCACAACAAAGTTAGATAACACCAATTAAAATAGGTTTTTTAAGTTTGTTGCCTTCAAGTCCAACCATAAATCTGTTCACTACAGTCAAGTAGACAGTTCACTACAGTCAACTAGAGCGTTTACTCCAGTCAACTAGAGCGTTTACTCCAGTCAACTAGAGCGTTTACTCCAGTCAACTAGAGCGTTACTCCAGTCAACTAGACCAATAAGCCAACGTCGCTCCTTGTTCATTTATGTTTAAATCCTCATCCAGGTTGATCAGCCAGCCGTTTCACATCAAGCTTTTAACCTGAAGAGCTTCTCTTTATTAATCATACATGATGCATACATTATATATTATGCATATATATTTTAGCCATGCGTCTGCCAGAGAGTGAACTAAAATAATGGCGCCGTCCTCGTGGAGGTGAGAGGCTGCTCTGATAGAGACCCCGGGATGGTGCAGCATCAATGCTAAATATAGACTTTTTCCTGTCCTTTCATGGAGCAGACTTTTGCTGCAGTGTGGGTGTTTCCCAGTCCACTTGAGGAGATAAGTCACACTGAACTTTAAAGGAGGACACTGTTGAATGCTCCTGGCATAGCGTGAGAACAGGTAAGTGATGCTCTCACAGTGCTTCCCGATCATAAGAACACGCCCACATGCACACATTACAAAACACCGACTCATGCTCCGGACTCATGGAAACAAGGATTGGACCCCGGAGATAAGAAAGCATCATTCATTGGCCCACTATAGGGGCCTTGTTTATCTGTTAGTTTGGAATGATCACCGATCAATGGCTGGAGGCTCATGGCACCATCGACGTGGGGCCATGAGTATTGTGTAGTTAGTATTGAGCTTCAGAAGAGGAAGAGGATGCATCAAACCTCACAGGGAGAGAGGGTCTGCCCACTACCCCATTGTTAAATGTAATTTAGGCTTTACTCAATAATACAGCATATGTATAACAAGTTAAAGAATACAACATTTAGGGTGCAAAGGTCAATCCTTGTTTAGGAGTTTTCTAATCCTTTCTTGCATGCAGCGTGCAATTTGATACGCAGTTTAATCGCCACTCACTTCTGAACCTTGCTGCTCCAATTCAGTTGGCCGTGAGGGTGGAGAGGGAGTGTAGGAGAAGAGAGGGAGTGTAGGAGAAGAGAGGGAGTGTAGGAGAAGAGAGGGAGTGTAGGAGAAGAGAGGGAGTGTAGGAGAAGAGAGGGGTTTAGTTTAGCTGAGTTTTTTTCTTCTATCAGACCACCATTACCCTGGAATAGGGAGGATGATGTCTCAGTGGTACATAGTGTACATATGTTCCTATATCATTTCACAGTACAATTCTGGAATAGTCAGGCTCACTATTTATTACTATATATAGTATGACTTTTAGACAACAATTTTGAATTAATTATTATAAAATAATTATTAGTATATGGACATGCAACTCAAATATATAATAAAAAATATGAATTATTTTGTCAGTTGGTGGTTTATCTCATTTCTTAAACCATATGTGATGTGTTAACCAATAGGATGGGACATATACATTCCACCTGTCGTCAGGCTCTAGTGCCATTAGAGAGACACCAGAGCCATGCAGTGATGGAGACAAGAGGAGCCTTAGCCTCCGTAGCCTTAGCTTCAATAGCCTTAGCTTCAATAGCCTTAGCTTCAAAAGCCCTAGCCTCTCACCTCAACCTGCAGAGTCTCCAGCCGGGTCATGTGCTGGCTGTTTGACACACTCTTCTCCCTGAAGTCATCCCGTGAAGAATGGACCTGATAGGACAGCTGCCTCTCTACCTCTGCAGCCTAGGGGGGGGGGGGGGGGAAGAGAGAGAGAAGAGAGGAGAGAGAGAGAGAGAGAGAGAGAGAGAGAGAGAGAGAGAGAGAGATCAATATAAAAAAAAAAACATCTGGTAGTGTTCAATACATTTTTCAAATATGTGCATTATGAAATGAATAAGCCTCCATATATTCAGCTGGCTGTTTCTCAGCTGAAGATGCAGGATGCAGGGAGATGCCTCTAGTGTTGACACCAGGCATTGCACCCCTCTCCGTTGTTTTCCCATCTGACTCACTTGAGACTGATAAAGCACAACAAGAGAATGTTTTGCAAGCACATGTCCACCCACAAGCAGATCCAGATACATATTAACAAAGCACATCCACCGAGCCAGAGCAGGGTTCGCTCTGCCCCCGCCTTCGTCACTAGGGGTGAGATGGGACACAATTTGCACGTTAATTGCCAGTGAGTCACTCCCACATGACCACTTGCCCGGCCACCCGGCCACCCACCGACCCACGCACTGCACCCTGTGAAGGTGGCTGCTGATCGGCCGTCCCTGTGAAGTGCAATAGGGCACCTATTGACTCACCGGCAATATTTGTCCTCTAAAGCCAAAATATTTGTACTTTATATAAGTGACATCCAGGGAAACTACCACCCCTCCCCCTCCTCCCCAGGATGGCAGAAGAGGATCAGGTGTGTGTGTGTGTGTGTGGGACACGCCCACACAGACGGTACTGGCACTACAACATTAGCATAGAGCGGCAACACAGAGAGTTGGCACTCCATGTTATTATCATTGGTGCCATGGCAACAGTGGGACACCTGAACAGCAGTGACTGTCTGTTAGAAAGCAGAGGGTGAAATGACAAGAATTCACACCCGGGGTTTAGGGATCATTATGTGTATCTATTGATGAGTGAGCTGATAGCTCTGTGGAAACAGAATGGTTTACAAGTGACCGTGTTAAATCTGTCTCTGCATCACACGTGCTATAAAAGAGACGCCCTTGATTTGCTCACGTTATCCTTCAGTAAATTGTTTTGTTGTTATGGAGTGATGAAATATATGACACAATTCATATCTCCATCATTTTATCACTACATGGTGTCAGCGTGATTCATGTAGTTGCCAGTAATTGCCCCTAGAGGGTGCTGTGAAGCTAATACATTCTGTTTGTTTGGACTCCGAGCTGAAGCAGCCTATCTCTAGTATCTCTGATGATGTAAGGGAACATTTACTCTTAAATGGCGCAATTTGGTCAGTGTGCCCAGCCTAAAGTGACTCAGGATCCCTCTCCCCCCCCCCTCCCCTCTGTGTGCATGTCAGTGTTCAACAGGGGATCAATTGAGCCACTGACTGCTGCAAGGTTTATGGCTGTAAATTGGGCTAAAGAAAGCCTGTAAAGAAGCCTTTTGCATGCACTGCAGCCATCATTTTTGTTGAACTTATTCACTCAATTGGGCTGTGGGTAAGTGTGACCGAGTCTTGGCTCTAGGACTGCTGAAATGCCAACTTTCTGAATCTGAAAACATAAAGCTGTGTTTCACAAAAACATGGATTTTTTTTGCAAAAGGGGCGTGTGCTGTCTGGCACATAAAGATCTTCACAGGACAGCAGAGGACTCCGGCACAAGCCATTTAAATAGGTACTCTGCACCTCTACCAAGGACACAGCGTGATGGGGAATCCGGTTTATTGTAAGAACAGATAGTACATGCTGGCGCTTCTCCTTCGAGTGTGTGAGGTGATGGCTGTTTTAACCTGTGGGCCTTGATCACCAAGGACCCACAGGTGGGCTGCCTCACCAGCCCTAGACCCTAATCAGTCCCACTGGGAGATGCTGCTAGGTGATGCTGTGAGGTGATGCTGCTTAAACCAGCCACCAACCACACACCCTCCACAGTAACACTTGATCACACACCCCCCATAGACTACAGCCAACGGCCTGGCACCTAGGTTCCGCACCTGCGTGAGAGGAAATAACTCTCCATCCATGTATTTAGTCATTCAAAAGTGAAACTGGAAGACCTAGGACTGCGGATATACAAACCATTGTTATGACACATACTGTACATGAAACAAAGCACCCCTTCCTTGCCTGCCATTTCCACACCACTCACAATCACTTCAGTTGCTTCATTGAGTTTTGCGGGACACACCGCAAAAACTTGGGCCACAGATGCTCAGACACACTGGCCCAGCATGGGCCACATTGGCCCAGTGAACACAGTCCACCATTCAGGACTTTTAGTCTGTGCAGTTTAATGGGGGATAACCATAATAATAGCAAGTAAAGATGCCATCATAACATTTGATTGGCCACCTTTGCAGTGTTTCACTGTATTTATTATTGTATTCAATTAACAATCGTGGAAGAAGAGAGAGACAAAACAGACATTCTTATCAATGGCGCACTCTTCTCAAGCTATTGAGAAGTCATTTTTTTTGGATGAATCATAAAGTCATGAAGTGAAGTTAATAAGATTGCCCCGCATGCAGGGCTGATGGGCCGCTGGGTCTCACCTCCATGAATGGGTTTTGTGTCTGGGATGGGGAGGAGGATGGGGGACAAGAATGATTCCCATGGTAACAACACATTGAAATTTCAATTGAGCGTGTTGTCATAGCAACCAAACGGGAGGCGTGGGATTGGTGGAGCGGTGACTTGTGATGGCGATGTTTCTAGTATTATCCTGAGTCACTTTCCCACAGCTCAGCTGGTCTAGACTCCGGCAGGATGGACATGACTGCATAGGAGAACCACAGTTTCTTTCTCTCCACCACCTCAACCCACAATGCACTGCTCCACTGACGAGATAATATAGGGTTTAAAACAAATGTGTCTTGTCTTTAATAACAACAACAACAACACTAATGTCTATCCTGAGATTGAGAATTGATCTCACAAACACTGGAGTCAGCCGTTCTCTGAGCAAGCGTGTGGTAATGTAATTAAAGATACATGCTGCCGCTAGCTCCCTTTGATCTGATTACAGCGCTGTCCTCTTATCCTGCCCAGACTAGGACCAGGAGCAAGACCAGACCAGACTAGGACCAGGAGCAAGACCAGACCAGACTAGGACCAGGAGCAAGACCAGACCAGACTAGGACCAGGAGCAAGACCAGACCAGACTAGGACCAGGAGCAAGACCAGACCAGACTAGGACCAGGAGCAAGACCAGACCAGACTAGGACCAGGAGAAAGACCAGACCAGACTAGGACCAGGAGCAAGACCAGACCAGACTAGGACCAGGAGCAAGACCAGACCAGACTAGGACCAGGAGCAAGACCAGACCAGACTAGGACCAGGAGCAAGACCAGACCAGACTAGGACCAGGAGCAAGACCAGACCAGACTAGGACCAGGAGCAAGACCAGACCAGACTAGGACCAGGAGCAAGACCAGAACAAAACTTCTCCTGGATTATCCTCACATTTGTTTTTAGCAGGAATACAAAATACACACACACACACACACACACACACACACACACACACACACACACACACACACACACACACACACACACACACACACCACACACACACACACACACACACACACACACACACACACACACACACACACACACACACACACACACACACACACACACACACACACACACACACACACACACACACAGTATTGTCTTGAGTCTTTGGGGGGGGGGGGGGTCATCAAATTTGCCGGCAAGCTGAGCAGGGGTAAGCCTCCAGGCCCTCAGCCTCCAGGCCCTCAGCCTCCAGGCCCTCAGCCGGTGAGCGGGGGCTCCTGATTGAATGCATATGTCTCGGCTACCCAGGATTAAGGCCTAATCCCCTTAGCCCTTCATTTTAGCCACCATTACATCACTTCCTGTTGATCACCCAGGCTTCAGCAAGGTCACTCACAGAGCATCTTAGAAGAGAGGTGGGCTTTAATAAATGACCACCGACAGCAGCCAGTACTTCAAATCAATCTTAATTGTTTGAACAGAAGTAGCGTTTTCGTAGAGACTCTATTGGTCTCTTGGTTTTCCCTTGTTAGCGTAGCCTGGTGTGCTTGTGTGTTGTAAACCTCTCAGCATCTGATTATGATTGTACTGCCATTAGTATTACTGTATGGTCCCCCACTGCTGCCATATACAATAGGTCTACAAGCTGTAACACACTTTGTTTCTAACACACACACACACACACACACACACACACACACACACACCCCCCCCCCCCCCCCCCCTCATGGGTGTGAGTGGCGAGGTCGTCCTCTGCTAACCTTAGTGCTGTGCAGCTTCTCCAGGTTGTTTTGTAGACTTAGTGCTGTATACATCTGCAGTTATAGCAAGACCATCTGAAGGCAACCGCATAGTAACCAAAACAAACATGGAGTGTGGGCGAGAGTGAGTGAGAGAAAGAGAGAGACAGCGAGAGAGAGTAAGAGAGAGAGAAAGAGTGAGCGAGAGAGAGTAAGAGAGAAAGTGAGAGAAAAAGAAAGAGAGAGAGAGAAAACACTGTGGCTGACCTCGTTAACTTTATAACCCAGCAGGTCGCTTTGCCCGCCCCAATGTGATGAATCACACGATTCAGACCAATGATCTCAATTAGGGTCCATGCAATTCACTGAGTCATAAACGCTCCAGGATATTCTCTCCCGCAATCGGAAAGTCTATTTTTTGGAGAGGAATATGGTCACATGGATAGTTAACTAGAGCCTAGATCCCCGCCCTCATCATATATCTAACAAGGTTTAATTACCCTGAGTATCTTGTGACTTGCTCCGGGGTCTAGAGCCAGAACAGCAGGGTGGGAGGCTTGGTAAGAGGTGTAGATGTGTGTGTGTTGGGGGAGGTGGGTTGCTGAGCTTGAATATATCAGAAGGTAAGCAGGTCTGCAGGGTGGTGGGCGGCTGCCTTTAAGCTGGCTTTACAACAAGGTATATAGGTGGAGGCGTTGAGTGGAAGCAGGTCCTGCTGCCAGAGTCTACAGCAGTGAACCACCTTTCCTCTGAGAGAATGCTAACAAGGCAGCACACCAGGCAATCAGACAGTAGACAGACAGACAGGTAAAGGGGCAGTAAGCAGGTAGACAGGCAGTAGATTGACAGACCGGTAGGAACACCTTAGACATTGTCATTACCAGATCTTCGAGGATTGTATTATAGAAAGTATTTTCTTAAATGTTTTGTTAGATTTTTAGAATTGCTATATTTACTGACTTCAATTATTTTTGATTGAGTCTTTTAACTTTTTTTATTAGAAGGTTCAAAACATATGCAGCATCCTGCACCCCCTGAGATCTCTTACACCCGCCTTAGGGGGCGGGGGACTCGTGGAAGACTGATCCTTAAGAGGTAGACTGTTTCTCCAGAGGTAGACTGTTTCTCCAGAGGTAGACTGTTTCTCCAGAGGTAGACTGATCCTCCAGAGATAGCCTGATCCTCCAGAGGTAGACTGTTCCTCCAGAGGTAGACTGATCCTCCAGAGATAGACTGATCCTCTAGAGGTAGACTGTTCCTCTAGAGGTAGACTGGTCCTCCAGAGGTAGACCGATCCTCCAGAGATACTGATCCTCCAGAGGTAGACTGTTCCTCCAGAGGTAGACTGATCCTCCAGAGGTAGACTGATCCTCTAGAGAAAGACTGGTCCTCTAGAGGTAGACTGATCCTCTAGAGGTAGACTGATCCTCCAGAGGTAGACTGATCCTCCAGAGGTAGACTGATCCTCCAGAGATAGACTGATCCTCCAGAGGTAGACTGTTCCTCCAGAGGTAGACTGTTCCTCCAGAGGTAGACTGATCCTCTAGAGGAAGACTGGTCCTCTAGAGGTAGACTGATCCTCCAGAGGTAGACTGATCCTCTAGAGGTAGACTGGTCCTCTAGAGGTAGACTGATCCTCTAGAGGTAGACTGATCCTCTAGAGGAAGACTGGTCCTCTAGAGGTAGACTGATCCTCTAGAGGTAGACTGATCCTCCAGAGGTATACTGATCCTCTAGGGGAACCAGCGGTTCCAGTGTTATAATGAGCTGTGCTACAGGTGTCATGGTGTATCCCCGTAGACATGCAAGGCAGATGACCTGGATTTTAAGGGTTAGGGTTGGAGATTTGAAATGGGAATGTTTCATCTCATTATGGCAAAGCAGCAGTGTGACTTTTTAGCCACAATGTTCAAATAAAGACCTGTGCCTCTGAGTGCAGTGACCAAACGGCGGTGCATTTGCCCCAATGTACAAACCTGGCTTAACTGACCATTGTACCAAACAAGCTGTCCCTCTTTACCGTAGACATAGAGTGATTGACGGATGGCACTTTAATCAGGAGAAGCTAAAGTGCTGCTGCCACTCCACCCATCCACATCCAGTGGAGATCAATCAAGCCATTGAAGCTGATGAAACCGCTTTGAGCCGGTTCTGTCAGTTAATGTAGGACCCATGTGGGGAAGGTCAAAGAGTGGTGAGGGAGACAGTGAACTTTGACCTAGGTGCTGATACCAAACTAGCAAAGAGGGAACCAGAGCTGATACCAAATTTGCAATGCTCATTTATAACCAGGATTTCCCTTTGTTTGTTTTTTGTCTCCTTAAATGTCTCTCCTCTCTTTCCCATAGATGACTGCAAAACTCAAACCAATAAACAGAGCTAAGCATTGCATACGTTCAATCAATCTAAACGATTCAGCATGGGATGGGAGGATTCCACTTGTATTCTGATGAGCTGGGTCCATCCCAGCTGCAGTGAGCAGGGAGGGGAGGGTGAGAGGCAGTGTTGATGTGTGCCCAGGGAGGGGTGGTTTCTCATTGGGCTGAGCATCAACAGAGTGACCCTGAGGCCGGCCCCACACACACACACACACACACACACACACACACACACACACACACACACACACCCCCCCCCCCGACCCGACCCGACCCCCTGCTCTCACCCTGCTGAGTTGCTCCAGGAGCCGGTGGTTCTGCTCCGAGAGCCGACTGACGGCCTTGCTCTTGTCCCGCTCCGCCTCCTGGAGCAGCAGCTGCTGGCGCTCCAGCTCCACCTGCAGCTGCTGGACGTCCGTCTCCAGCTCGGCCACACGGCCCTCCCACTCGCCCTCACGCCTCCCCAGACGCACGCGCAGCTCGTGCTTCTCCTGCTCCAGGTGCTGGGGGGAGGGAGGGAGAGAGGGAGGGAGAGAGAGAGAGAGAGAGAGAGAGAATGAAAATGGTTTTTTGTTTGGATTGTATTTGAACTACAGGTCTTTGAGACTGGAATTGTGATGAATATATTTCACATTTTCAAAAATCGCTGCAATTCTCCCTTGTCAGAGACAATGTGTTTGTTAGTAAGTATACACAGTATACATACACAGTATACATACACAGTATATATATATATATACACGATGAGGACAATATGTCCAATATTGAACCAGAGCATTCCAGATGTCTGGACAATACTGGCTAGGCAGCTAAGCAGCTGGAGCAAATCCTTTTTAACCATAACAACATTCTGTTTTGCAGCAATGGATAAAGAACAACAACAACCTCAGTGGCAATGTAAACATGCATACTACAGCCTCCGCTGTAAACAAGCCGCTGAATGGTGAGTGGATGTGGATTAAAATATGAACAGATGTACAGTAGATACAACCAGGAGAGATTACACTCTGAGCCCTCCTACCCTCAGACACGTGCTCGATGGGCCGTGGAAGATTATCAATGCAACAGGAATTAAAGTTCTGTTGTATAGCAAAATAAATACAACTGAACTGGTTATCTGGCGACCTGGCTACTCACCAGTTGTTCTACAATCATTTAGTTAAAATGTTTGGCAGTTGATCCAAGCCTAATTAGGCCTATAGGGTTAATATATTGTCACTCCGGGTTCTGATGACAGGCTATAGATAGTGTCTATGTTTATTTTTATCTCGAGGCCCACATCGGCCAGTTAACACCAAAATATACATAGGACAGTTATACAATAGCGATTCAAGTAGTTTTAGGATGTATTTTACCTCTAGTTTCTCGTTAAGGTCTTTGTTCATCTTCTCGTATTGCTTTGTCAAATCTTGGTTTCTCTCAAGCAGTGCTTTGCCGAGTTTAGCAGCTAAAACCAAGTCTTTTTCCTTCTGACGGAAGAGCGACAACAAGTCAGCATGTTGGCCCACCGTAGGGGCTCCTGGGTCGGGTAGCCGCTCCTCGTCCTCCCGCTCCCCGGTCAGCATGGCTAACTCCTCCTCCAACGCCATCCCGAGGCCTCCACAACCGTTGAGTAGCAGCGGGTGACCCTGGGTCATCCCTGGGGTCGTGTTGGCCTGCTCCACCGCCGGCCGCTCCATGCAGTCGCTGTCCAGCTCCACCGGGGCTGAACCCCCGCCTGTTGTGCGCAGGTCCCGGCACAGAGCGGACATCGCCGCCCGGCGGACAACAAGACAAACGGATAAGCCGGACTGGTTTATTTCGGCCGGATCCACTTGGTTGTTTTTCTGGGGCGATCAGTCATTTGAATGGACGGTTCGTCCATGGATGCGGCCGAACGCTATTCCAAACCGGATACGCTTTTCAAAAAGATTGCCTAATCACACCTGTCTCCCCCCCCCCGACATCCTCTTGTTTCTTGGTTAAACCCACCGGACACAAATTGAGATTTGTTAAGAACACCACCTCCTCCTCCTCCTCCTCCTCTCCTCCTCCTCCTCCTCCTCCTCCTGCTGGTGACTGACGACGCGGCCCTAATTAGTAGCGATGCTAACTATTTTTAATAAGCGCATCAACCGCCCTGACGAGCTCTCAATAGCGGCCGGTCGGTGGGAGTCCGTCCTGCTGCGGGGTCCCAGTCCCCCATGACGACTGGCCGCCTGTTACCCCGCTGGCTGCCGCCGCCATCCAGTCAGTCAGGCTACTCAGCGGCGCGCGTGCCCGCTAGCTCCGAAACGCGCGTTCCGGCGTGATACTACGTCACTCGCAACCTGTTTACACACAGCCACCCATTGGCTGCGGAGGATAGCGCCATATTTTGGTACCATCATCATCATCGTCATCATCGTCATACGTAGTGACATCATGCTACGCAACTTGATTAGACTTCATTCTCTTATTATTATTTTTGGAATGATGTCTCCATTCAGTAGATAGGCCTTCTGTTAGGTGTTTATTGGTTATTGTAAAAGGTCAAGTTGGAGTTCTGGAGGCTGCTGTGAAGGACAATAAAGTAGGCCTGTAGGCCCAACCTTGAACTGATGGAGAACCAGGACCACCATGAAACCATGGTCTAATTACTAATGGTCGCTGAGGTGTGACAGTGTCACACTTCGGTTTATCATCATTATTAATCACAATCACTAATTTGACTTGACCTTTGAATCTTAATATCGATGTTTGAAAAGAGTAGGCTTAGAATGTAAAAAAATAAACAGTCCCTGTGAGTCCTCATTTAAAGATGGGCAAAACAAATACATAGTAAGGATCCTAATATTAAATATATATTATATAGTATATATATAATCTGTGGTTGAATGTGTGTATAAATGAGTGAATGGGAGACATGACTTGTAAAGTGCTTTGGATAAAAGGCAGTCCACTTACCATTTAGCATTTATAATACATGCTATATGCTTATGCTATACTAGGCCTGTACTTGCTGGTGTGTTGGGGCTAGGTGGGGGGGGGGCCGTTAGAACCGCTGGGTTAAAGCGGGGGAGGGTTAGGATGAGCCATCATCTACAGAAGCTCTCAAGAAGTATGAACACAAAAGAAATGGGTCACAGCCCGGCCCTACCGGCCGCTCACCGGTGATGGGGATCTCATTAGAACACATCCAGACACAACCAGCTCCATTTAGTAGACCACAGACAACATCCTCCTTATTAGATTCAGTATAATAAGGACTATAACAGGGTGTATGACAGCTGTTCAAATTAGAATATACAAGGGGAACTTTTTTACAAGGGGAAGTTCAATATCAAGTCATGGGAAAGGCATATCCTGATTGACAGTTTATGAAGATAATACAAATATTGATTACTTGTCGTCACATTGTGAAGTGTTCAGTAAAGACAACCAAACAAATGCTGTGGGAGAATTTAGAATTTTCGATTTTGAAACTACATAACCAAAAGAAACCATAAAACGGCTACCAACCAGTGAGCGTCCCGCTCTGGACTCGAACTCACAACCTCCAGCAGGAGAGCCGGTGCTCTACCGTGAGAAGCTGAATGATTCAGTTGAATAAGCTTGTAATCACAATCAAATCTCCTCTAATTATCCTGTCTCACTTGACATCGTCTCGAATCCCGGAGTCCGGCAGGGGAGACCGGCTACCTCAACGCTTTAACCACACACACTCCTCAATCATGTGAGAGAAGACTAAGAGACAACAATCATGCTTGGAGAAATGAATGATCTGTCTGCGGGACTCGACCCGTGTTGTGCCGTAGATTGAAGCCTTGTTCGCGGGAACGCGCAAGGGTGACTTCACAATAGACGGTTTTTCCCCCCCAAGTTTTTTAAGCAAAAAGAGCCAAAGCAAGTTACTTTCTCTCTATTGAATGCTTTTTGAATGCTCAAATTAAACAGCAAACAGCAAACGGGTGAATACTCACTTTAATTGCTCATTTAAGTGTAGGGCAGTTTTTGCTGCTGCCGGATTTGGAATCCAATGCCGTTTCCCGTACCATCTGATCAGGTGCAGAGAGGCAGCACAAGGTGCAACATATTGTTCCTGAATGGTTTATGTGAGGGTTGCTAGAATACGTTTCTCCCTCAGAATCATCCCAAACTGGATGCCAGTTGAGAACGTGCCCATTTAACGCCCGCCATTTGATTCCAAGGCACGAGATGACGCACCGCATGGCCACCGTGTAGACGGGAGGTCTGTCGGCTCAGATGAACGTAAGCCACTTTTCCTGAAGGTCCCACAGATTTTACCTGAATGCAAATTTGGAATCAAGACCCACACGGACCAGGATTGGGACAAAGGTTCCGATCAATATCTCAAAGTTGTACCTGTTTTAGGCCTGCGCTACTCGAGTCATTAATCATTGGTTAGTGTGGTTTTGATGACCAACAAGGAAGTGACTTTCATTGTTTTTCATGTGGCCCGGGGATGGTGACCATCGGAATGGGATCCCTATACTGTAAAGGTTTATTTTATTACAGGAAGTGGTCAACTTTACTGTAGATCATAGTGTCAAAGAAAAAAATTGTTTTTTATTTGAACGGAAGATTACACTGCATCATTTGTGGCTATAGAGGTTTACATATGTTGGTAGACCGATCATCCGCATCAATATTTGACAATATTCATTTGGATGGGGAGGATGGGGAGGAGGACCTTTGTGTTTGGCTTTGTATCTGATCACTCGTGTCCCGATCTCCATAGTATTTTAGTATTGTTAGTTGGTGCTTAAATATTGTGTTGGGCGTTGTTTGGGAAGACCGACCGATTGTTTGCCACTAGGCAGAAGCAGACGATTCATTCAGTCAAGATTTTTATTTGCCATACAATGGAAAGCTTTCTAGCCATTCCCTCCAGCAGTATGAATTTCCTACAATTGAACACTATGTACTTTACAACACTATAACAATACTGTACACAAAAAAGAACAGTAAAGTGACTGATGATATATACATATGTTTAATTGTGCAAAAAGCATTTTAAAAAGTTTAAAAAGTTTATAGTGCCAGTTGTGCAGCAGCATGAATGCAGTGCAGTGCAGTAACTAATGAATCAAGAAAGTCCAGCAAAAGTATGATGTTTGATAGTGTGTAATGTTTGGATGGATGGATGACACTTGATGATAGTGGCAGCACTCCTAGCAGTTCAGTAGGTGCACTGCCTGTGGATTAAAAACTGTCGGACCAGCAACAGAACAGGGGGAGAAGAGATGATGCCCAGGGTGGTTGCAGTTCTTTGTGATGGGTTAACCCTTAGTCAGACATCTGGTCCGAAAGATCTTCTCAATGCACACCCGATAACCCTCTGGATGGCTTTCTTGTCCTGTGCAGTGGTGTTGCCATACAACAGTGATGCGCCACGGTAGAAGTTCACCTGCCACCGTTTGCCTATGCCGCTTCTCCTGAGGCAACGCAGGGCATAGAGGTGCTGGTGTGCCTCCTTCAGCATGACCTCCTAATGTTTGTGGGAGATCTGTAGTCCCAGGAAGCGGAAGCAGCTGACCATTACCAGGCTGAAGGTGGAGTGGGGGCCCCGGTGGCTCCTGAAGTCGAAGATGAGCTCCTTGGTCTTGCTGATATTCAGTGGGAGGCTGTTGTCCTTCGACCGTCACGTTAGCCGGACCACCTCATCTTATCAGGCCAATGACTGTGGTGTCATCTGCAAACTTGATCATCTGATTGTTGCTGTGTGTGTGTTGTGGTGTGCACTTGTTGGTAGAGTGAGGAAAACGGCGTTGGCAGATGCAAACAAAGGTGTTTATTTTCTTAAAGGTGGGGATAAAGAGGATAAAGGACACTCAAAAAGGTCCTCCCGGTTTCTCTCTTTGTCCGTGTTGGCTGCAGCCTCTCACCTCATACACTGAGCAACCCTCCATCCTTCCTCGTAGAGTGGCTCTTTCCCCACTCAGGTGTGCTGCATTTGGCTTGACGAACGCAAAGTTGCTGGCTGAGTTTCCTTGGGTGCAGGCTGAGCTCTCCATGGTGCTGAACGAGCCAGGGCCCCAGGTGAGTGGAATGTTACTGGCTGAGCTCTCCATGGTGCTGAACGAGCCAGGGCCCCAGGTGAGTGGAATGTTACTGGCTGAGCTCTCCATGGTGCTGAACGAGCCAGGGCCCCAGGTGAGTGGAATGTTACTGGCTGAGCTCTCCATGGTGCTGAACGAGCCAGGGCCCCAGGTGAGTGGAATGTTACTGGCTGAGCTCTCCATGGTGCTGAACGAGCCAGGGCCCCAGGTGAGTGGAATGTTACTGGCTGAGCTCTCCATGGTGCTGAACGAGCCAGGGGCCCAGGTGAGTGGAATGTTACTGGCTGAGCTCTCCATGGTGCTGAACGAGCCAGGGCCCCAGGTGACTGGAAAGTTAATGACTGAGACCTCAATGGTGCTGATCAAGAGTTGATTGAGTTGAGTGAGTAATACTGGTCTTCTACCACCTGGCCCAAGGGGGCTGTCTCCACCCAGGTTGCCCAGTATGCTCTCCATTCTGCAGCTCAGTGAAGCCCGGGGCGCCACCGTGGCAGTACAGCCATGTGTGTAGAGTACAGGACTGGGGCAGCAGCCTTGGGGTGCTCCAGTGTTGAGGACCAGAGGTCCTGGATGAGATGTTGTTTTCAATCTTCATTACTTCCTGTTGTAAATACAGACTACAGACCAGCAGTGACAACGACCTCGGTGCTTGTTTGAGGACACCCAAGACCCTCTCCTGGCCAGTGAACTGCTCTTGATTTATCCAAGCTGATGACCCCAGCCTTTTACACTCAATGGGGCTGAGCCGTAAAAGCGAGTTGCAGCATTTGGGTCCTCACATTTGATCTGCTGCTATAATGATCATCTAGGGCGGCCTATGTCAAAATGTAAACATACAAATCATGAGAAGGTATTATCCCCAGGTATGATGTAGGCCTACTTGTGTAAAATCTAGGGAGCCAACTTATTGTACTTGTAGCTGAGCCCTGGTTCTGCTCTTGGAGGCTTGTTAGGATGGAAATGCAATTGTGATTTCAGTTGACTAGTACCGGTAGTTCTCTTGCCTCCCCATGTTGAATGCACTCTTTGTGAGTCACTTATGACAAAAGGGTCTGCTAAATGGAGGACACAGGGGTGGATGAGGAATCCAGTTTTATTGCAGTTTTGAATCATGGTAAAAAGAGCAATTGGTATCTGCTAGAGCTCTTTTCCTCGAGTGTGTGTGATGCCAATATGATCCATCCACCAGAAGCATGACACTGCCCAGCAACGTGCTAATAAAGTTAACAAAAAGAAGGGAAAAAGGGAAACCCAAGCTACTTCTACAGCTGATCCTGTCACTAACCTTACACATATTCAGGATCTGAATATGTTGATTGAGTATTAGGGGATATATATATAAAGCAATTTGACTTACTATGTTTTTTCCCCCTTCCTTTGATTAACAATCTCAAATTTGTATTCTTTATGAAATGAATAGATGGTCGGTTATTTACTCTTTTATACTCTCAACACATAATCCTTAAAACACATTATTCATAAAGGATAACGACGAAGGCAAACAAAACCTTTCTTATTCCATGACAATGGATTAGATTGTATACCCAATAAGCCCCGGCAAAATAATCCAAAGCATGTGCCTTTATTGGGATTAGCCTAGGCGATATAAAGGTATGAAAACAATAGCCTTCTGGTCCAGAATATAATAAATAAATAATGGGCTCACACATACAGCCTCACTTTATACAATATCTAGATATAATATATATCATATAACCTCTGGACTTTAAAGGATACTAAACAGGAATCTATTGTTCTTCTTAACTTGTTCTTAACATAAAAGGACAAGTTCTCACCAGGAAATTTAAATGTGTATTGCTGCAAAAAAACAACCCAAAAAACCTAAGAAATACATATATACAGAAACATATATCTACCATTGACTATTCTGTTTTATGTCAAACTCACACATACATATATATTGGCACCACATTTATGGGTGGGGTGCATTTGGCAGGCCTTGTTTTCCATTTGCTGTGAAATTCACCCCCTGCCGCTGAAGAGGGCCATGCAGGGGGTGGGCCTCAGGACGGAGGTGAGGAGGAGCGCATGGGGGCCTGCCAAGGGCCATGCAGGGGGTGGGCCTCAGGACGGAGGTGAGGAGGGGCGCATGGGGCCTGCCAAGGGCCATGCAGGGGGTGGGCCTCAGGACGGAGGTGAGGAGGGGCGCATGGGGCCTGCCAAGGGCCATGCAGGGGGTGGGCCTCAGGACGGAGGTGAGGAGGGGCGCATGGGGCCTGCCAAGGGCCATGCAGGGGGTGGGCCTCAGGACGGAGGTGAGCAGGAGCGCATGGGGGCCTGCCAAGGGCCATGCAGGGGGTGGGCCTCAGGACGGAGGTGAGGAGGGGCGCATGGGGGCCTGCCAAGGGCCATGCAGGGGGTGGGCCTCAGGACGGAGGTGAGGAGGAGCTCATGGGGGCCTGCCAAGGGCCATGCAGGGGGTGGGCCTCAGGACGGAGGTGAGGAGGAGCACATGGGGGCCTGCCAAGGGCCATGCAGGGGGTGGGTCTCAGGACGGAGGTGAGCAGGAGCGCATGGGGGCCTGCCAAGGGCCATGCAGGGGGTGGGCCTCAGGACGGAGGTGAGGAGGGGCGCATGGGGGCCTGCCAAGGGCCATGCAGGGGGTGGGCCTCAGGACGGAGGTGAGGAGGAGCGCATGGGGGCCTGCCAAGGGCCATGCAGGGGGTGGGCCTCAGGACGGAGGTGAGGAGGGGTGCATGGGGGCCTGCCAAGGGCCATGCAGGGGGTGGGCCTCAGGACGGAGGTGAGGAGGGGCGCATGGGGGCCTGCACAGGGCCATGCAGGGGGTGGGCCTCAGGACGGAGGTGAGGAGGGGCTCATGGGTGTCTGCAGAAGGACGGTGATGGGTTGGTGCGGCACTAGGAGGTCTCTCTTGATGCTCTCTTTGACAGGTCGTTTTTATGGCATTATAACAATCCATTGTTATTCACTTTATAGCTATTTTAAGACATTAGTTATATATATTGTAAGAAAACCTACAGGCCTATAATATAATCGTCTTAACCATGTTAATACTGGAATACTGTTGTGATTCTTAATGTAAAGTAGATCTTTACTACCCAACCTTTAAGACAATTGTCAACAGGAAAGCAAAAAGACCGACCTGTTGGTCCTGCTCCTCTGCAGTAGTATGAGATCCTTCAACAGATTCATAATCTGAACGATAGCAAATATATATTAGGAACTATCCATGCATGTTACTATTTTAGTTTGCGTTGAGAGTGCCAGAACAGAAGACAGGAGAAACTGGGAGGAGACTTTCCCACAACCACCTCAGGTAGGAGATACTCATAAAGGTCTAGTTGTGCATCACTTGGACTCGAGTTACTCCAGTGACTGCTTATGACTTGATTTGTTTATCCAATCATAAGACACTCAAGCCACATTTATAGCCGTCGTGCGAGAACTGTGTGAAAGAGAACTGTGTGTCCAAAAATAGATCTGGATGTCAGAGTGTACGAACTGCGTGTCCCAATCATGGATGTGATTGGACGATTACTCGCAAAGCAAGAGCAAGACAAATACGGCAGATTTAGTTTGACATGTAGACAAACCAAGTCGTAGTGCCGGGAAAGGGTATTGCTTTGTTTTAGTTAATTTCGAGACTGCAGATAATTAAAAGTGCTCATTGATGATTTAAGAACATGTTATCACACAATAGATGATATTCTAATGTATTGTCAGTGTACAGCACAAGTACAGTACAGCAAAAGGAAGTTGGCATCTAACCAGAGTGCAAATGTTGCAGTAAAGTGCATGGTAATATATAATGTACAGTTGTTGAATAATATGTAAAAAAGTCTACTCAAAAAACTACTACTAAAAACAGGTATAAAATAACTTATAGAGAGTATGAGAGGTATGAGATATGTGCATAATTATAGGTTTATATATATACAAGGTAAGTATACAGGTATCAACAGGTAGTGAGCAGGGGTATGCAGTTGTATCAACAGATACATATATATAAATGTATATACAGCAGGTTGTAAGCAGGGGTGTGTAGTTATATATAATAATTGTGTTCATTTGTTTGTTAATTGTTGTGTGTTGCTATGTGTTCTGATATTCAGCTAAATGGATCTAAATAAAGGATTTTTTTGTGGGATGTCTTTGTAATTCCAATACATTTGAGTTTGGTGTGTGTGCATATCACATTTACCTGAGTGAGTTTCAGATGTGACACCTTCAGAGTCAGAGCAGCAGGTACATTCAAGAACCTCAAATACCTGATTCATAGATGTTTTACTCAATTTCACTGACAGCTTTAGTTCCTATTTACTTTGCAAATTCAGATTAACAATACAAAAGATAACACTATGTTATTATATCAATACGGCTTTAATGGTCCCCAGGAGGACATTCACAATCTACACAGCAGTTAAGTAATATATAATATATGAATACATTTAAATGTGCTTTACCTTTACCACATGCCACATTAAAGCAATAAACAAATGAATGCAAAAATATTATATATATTTTTCTGAATAGGCCATTCTGCAATGAGTACTTTTACTGTTGGTACTAGTATGCTAGTGGGATTCTAATCATTCTGTACTTTTGTTTAAGTAACATTTTCAATGCAGGACTTCAACTTGTAGTATTTCTACAGGGTGGTATTACTACTTTTACTGAATTAAAAGAGTATAGGCTACTTCTTCCTCCTCTGAAGAAAAGTTGGGATTATTTATCCGTCTTAAACGCCACGTGAAATAGGAATACTTTTAACTTGCAAAGTTACAACTAAAGGAAATGAATACATTAATAAATAAATAACATTAATAATAAATAAGTGTGTCATGGAACGAGTAAGGGAGGCTATTGGTTTGCGTTCGTTATTATCAATTAGGAATAACGTGTTTCAAAGATTTAGTGTTGAGAAGGACCAATCGTCTCTTCTAGTTCCTTCACAAATAATTACACTACCTTCTGGTTCACCTAACAAAAACCCAGAATGACCGACAGGTGGCAGTATAACCACTTTAACTGACGAACGGCAGCTGTTGGTATTCTAGCGACT
>CM051017.1:25064873-25084873 GCA_027704905.1 Muraenolepis orangiensis
CCACTTTGGAGGTACTCAGAGAGGGACGTTATGTCCATCACCCACCGGGACGGAAAACCATACATTTTTGTAGTGGGAGTGGAGACTGATTGCCTCGGTCTGATTCTAATACAGCTCACGATGGGTTCTATTCGCTAATACTCCACTTGTAATCAAGATGTGATTGCTGTGATGTGATTTCTGGGTGGATTACGGTAGTCAGATGCTGCATTCGGACATGTGTGGAAGTTGGTATTGTGAAATGATCTTCTGAAAATACATTTAGGACACGTTTACAAACTCATCTTGGGGGGGTATATACATAAAGAACCCCAGGTGAAAACAGGGAGTGCATGGACACCTTCTAAATGATAATAGGATAACTTTGATTGGTTTGAATCCTGTATCAACAGTGCTAACCATAAAGTGACCCCGAAATCAACCCAATATTTTTTACAATAGAACTTCTTAGCAGAAACTGTACATACAAGATGACAATGACATCACATAACGCCCTGTTATGATGACATTCAATAGCATGTCATTGCAATACCATTATATGACGATCTCCTCTTATTTTCAGGAAGTCCCTCTGTTATTGTTCTTCTGAGTAACCCCTGCAGTACCCTGATGTGACACTAGGGGGACTAGCCCCCCCCATCGGAGGAACACTTACCTTCAGTGATGGCAGCAGCAGTTCCTTTCGCCTGAGGTTTCCCCAAAATAACTGGACAGACGATACTGTACCTACTATTATATTATATTATATTATATTATATTATATTATATTATATTATATTATAGTTCAATGGACGCTCGCTGAGTCTACGCTACACATTATGGTATGAAATTCTCTCTGTGTACAAGCTTTATAATCAAACCTATTTTTTAGCATGTGTTATGATTACATTCAATAGCAAATGTAATTATTACATTTAATAGCATATGTAATCATTACATTCAATAGCATATGTAATCATTACATTCAATAGCATATGTAATTATTACATTTAATAGCATATGTAATCATTACATTCAATAGCATATGTAATCATTACATTCAATAGCATATGTAATTATTACATTTAATAGCATATGTAATTATTACATTTAATAGCATGTCATTGCAATAAAATGTCATGATGATCTTCTCTGTACCTACAGAGGGCTTATTTAGTTCTGTTCTGTTTGCCACATATAACACAGATTATATATTTTTTGAATGGTTATAAAAAAAAAAGTGTTTTAATGGCTAAACGTTAACTACAATGATTAGTCATTATTGTTAACAATTCATAATGAGAAGTATATCCCATCATAATTAATATTTTGTCCTACAAATAGCTCACTTGTTTGTCAAGACCAAGAAACCAATTTTACACGACCCGTTAAGAGGGGACATATGATCGTATCTGGTGGAACTTGTCTTGGGAACTGCCGGTTCAAGGCCCCCCCCCCCCCCCCCCTTCTTGGGCAGTGCCGAGGTGCCCTTGAGCAAGGCACCAGACCCCTACACTGCTCCCTGGCAGCTGTATATAAAATAGCTGTCCACTGCTCCTAATACTAGGATGGGTTAAATGCAGAGAAACACATTTCACTGTGTGTACATGTATGTGACCAGTAAAGAGGATTCAACCCTCCAGATTTAGATCTTGCCAAAGCCACACTCCAGAAGAGAAAGCCTGCATGTACAAGCAATCCTCATGCTTAGTTCACAAGAATACACTTTTTGTTTGCATGCTATTTGAATCATTATAATATGAATCTTAATAATGATCAACAGGGGACCTGATCCATCCGTCAGGCGGGACGGGAGCAGAGAGACCACTGCTTGTGGATGGCGTTACATTGGCAGGACCGACCCAAGCCCAATCATATAGAACTTGCTTCACTAATTGTGGAAGTACAGTACAGAGTAAATAAGCTGGCATCTCACCAGAGTGCAAATGTAACCGTAAAATGCATAGTAATATACAATGTACAGTGGTTAAATAGGATATAAAAACTACTAGGTGTAACAAAAACTGGTGTGTATACAGTATATTTATGTACAGAGATAGAGTGTAGTACATTATGGTAGCCAAACCGGCCAGAGGTATAACTTATAGAGTAGGTAGGAGATATTTGCAGATATTGATATATATATATATATATATATATATATATATATATATATATATATATATATATATATATAGGTAAGTATACAAGCATCAACAGGTAGTGAGCAGGGGTATGCAGTTATATCAAGGGATGTGTATAGGGATGACTATAGGGCATGAATCCTGAATCCATCTTTAGTATGATGTCCTATGTCAGAGAAACAGCACCTACAGCACGCCATTTCACTTGCATGTATGCCGTATTACTAATTCGCTGTTTTCACAACAACGGGCATTCAAATATATATTCCTCATGACTAGGAGAGGTTGCACCGATGGAGGGGGACCAGTGACCTGGCTTTGTTCAGAGAATCTGTTGCCACTACATTGTTTTAACTGCTCGGTGATTCACCACCGCCTACAGCCCCATAGCAGTAGAACCCCTAACCCTGTCTACATGCAGAGCCTCACCAGGACTGGGATGCAACCTCTCTCCGCTCTACGCCTCCTCAACGCCTCTGACTCACAGCTCAGAATGCATTAATCAACCCACTACATTTTCAGTATTCTGCCATGGCTTTTGTGTGTGTGTGTGTGTGTGTGTTTTGTTAGTTAATTTCCCTTGTTATTAGTGGTTCAGGAGTGTACATAGTGAGACATGTTGGGGCACTGGGACAGTGTATGAAACATCACATGTTGAAAAAGAAATACAGAGAAATGTCTTTGTTCATTGTGATTCCGTCTGTATCGGATACATGTACATTTAGATTGCTCCTTTGATTGCTACACTTTCCTTGCTTCCTTGCTTCCTTGCTTCACCATGAACAGAAAGTCCCTCCCAGCGATAACGTGCTGGAGGCCAGAGATCAGGACGGTCTCACAAGGCCATGATCTTGAGGAAGAAGTAGGGGCAATGACTGTAGATGCTTATTATTGCAGTGGAGGAGCCCAGCTGCATGCTATGGTTCCTCCACTCATTAAGGAAGCAGTTGAGGGCTAGGGGGAAGACAACCAAATCTGTTCCCATCTGGTGCTTCATGTTAAGAATGACTGGGCGAGCCTCTCTTCTCAACGCGCCCTTTACTGGAACTGAAACCTCTCTCCACAGCCAACTGATAAGGCCTCACTTGTTTCCATCAAGGGTTTGAGGAGGTACAATTATTCCATAGTAGCATCTCTGCTGCTTAGGCCTACTAGGCCTACTAGGCCTACTACTGGCCTACTAGGCCTACTACTGGCCTACTACTGGCCTACTACTGGCCTACTACTGGCCTACTAGGCCTACTACTGGCCTACTAGGCCTACTAGGCCTACTACTGGCCTACTACTGGCCTACTACTGGCCTACTAGGCCTACTACTGGCCTACTACTGGCCTACTACTGGCCTACTACTGGCCTACTAGGCCTACTACTGGCCTACTACTGGCCTACTACTGGCCTACTTCTGGCCTACTAGGCCTACTACTGGCCTACTACTGGCCTACTACTGGCCTACTTCTGGCCTACTACTGGCCTACTACTGGCCTACTACTGGCCTACTACTGGCCTACTACTGGCCTACTACTGGCCTACTAGGCCTACTACTGGCCTACTACTGGCCTACTACTGACCTACTACTGGCCTACTACTGGCCTACTAGGCCTACTACTGGCCTACTACTGGCCTACTACTGGCCTACTACTGGCCTACTAGGCCTACTACTGGCCTACTACTGGCCTACTAGGCCTACTACTGGCCTACTACTGGCCTACTAGGCCTACTACTGGCCTACTACTGGCCTACTACTGGCCTACTAGGCTTACTACTGGCCTACTACTGGCCTACTACTGGCCTACTACTGGCCTACTAGGCCTACTACTGGCCTACTACTGGCCTACTAGGCCTACTACTGGCCTACTACTGGCCTACTACTGGCCTACTTCTGGCCTACTACTGGCCTACTACTGGCCTACTACTGGCCTACTACTGGCCTACTAGCCAAGAACTGAGATTGGCAAATTGGGCGACGGCTTCTTGGAACCGGCATCTGTCACACTCACGATTGCATGTGATGTCATGTGATGTCATGTGATGTCATGTGATGTCATGTGATGTCATGTGACGTCATGTGACATCATGTGATGTCATGTGATGTCAGCCTGTCTTCAATCAGCCCGCTGCATGTGTGTGCGGGCAATGACTGCGACATATGCCTCAAATTGCGTCGCCACCTGTTCCCTTTCTATGTGTCACATGGTGGATACCGAGGAGCTAAGAAGCCAGATGCCTTGGGCTTGTTGGCCCCGTCATGGTGCTGTTTGAGTCCCCAGAACCTCCGAGCCTCCATTAGACCAGTCCCAATACGGGGTCCAAAGCCCTGTTCTATGCCATGCAGTGTAATTCTGTTAGGGTTTGGCAGGGACGGTGTGCTGGACTCCAGTGCTTACAAGATGTGGATAATAGTTCTGGACAAGAATGTCCATGCTAATGTATGGGGTGACGTCGTCACCCCGCCCCCCTTGAAGTAACACACACCTCCTGGGGGTTTAGACTGTGGAGAGTTTGAACATGGCTGCTATTTAAAAAAAACCTCCCTGGCCATTGCGTAGGCGATGGTTTGGTGCGGCAGTGTGGAGGAGTGGGAGTTCTTTAGCCCTATGCTTTTAATAGACTCTCTCTCGCTCTCGCTCTCTCTTTCTCTCGCTCGCCCTCATGCGCTCGCCCTCGCGCGCTCGCTCTCTCTCACCTTCCCTCCCTCCTCTTCCTCTCATTGTCCTGCCTGCCTCTGGATCACAAAGGCTGCCACATGTTTCCAGTTGTGGCTGAAGACAGGGTTGTGTACACGGGATCGACCCTGCTGTTTTTAGCCTCTTGCCACAACAGCCCAGGCTCATACGCACATTATAGCTCCAGGACGTCCGCCCCTGTGATCCAAACTCTACCAGCACACTTTCCATTAGCTCATCATCCGTTATCTGTTATTATGAAATGAGGGGAATGTGTTCATGTCTGGATCACACGCTGCTGGGAAGCGGTACCTCATGCGTTAAGGCATAATCGTAGGGGCGGCAGGTTAGCTCAGTCAGTAGGGACTTTGCTTGAGACACACCTGAGCACTACCGAGGAGCCCTTGAGCAAGGCACCAGACCCCTACACTGCTCCTCGGGCGTTGTATATACACAATAGCTGCCCACTGCTCCTTATACTAGGATGGGTTAAATGTAGACTCATTTCACTGTGTGTACATGTTAATGACCAATGAAGAGGATTCAATCCTCCAGATTTAGATTTTAGATTCAGAGTGGTGCTCACTGCCATTTCAATTGTGGTTAACCGTGTTGCAACAGAGGGAACATCTCATTATGATTCATAATGAATATACCTCTCATCCAGTTCAGGTTCAGGGATGGGCTTTAGAGCGATACCTACAAAACACATTCTCTTATCACGGTTTTGGTAATGACCGAATATTTTCTGCTGCCATCTGCCTTGCAAACATGCCATGTACCATTGATCAGGTCGCCCCCGTCCCCCTCGACAGGCCTGAAATGTCATGTTACCATATTGTGATTTGTAAACGATTGAGTGTGTTGAATAGAAGCTGTGCTTCAACCCTTCAGTTTGCAAGAGAGGCTGCCTTGTAGAGAGGATTCACACATTTATGTGTTTTGTTCTCTCTCTCTCTCTCTCTCTCTCTCTCTCTCTCTCTCTCTCTCTCTCTCTCTCTCCTCTCTCTCTCTCTCTCTTTATATATCTCCCTCTCCCACGCTCTTTTTCTCCTACAGATAAGCGACTACATCCCCCCACGCGCTAGATAAAACCGTCTCCATCCAGAAAAATAATCAAAAGACTGTTAAGCTCACAGCTGAGACTCCACGCAGGAAACAGACAGCGGCGAACCGCACTCGTCCCAGGTAACACCTGCTGTGTGTGTGTGTGTGTGTGTGTGTGTGTGTGTGTGTGTGTGTGTGTGTGTGTGTGTGTGTGTGTGTGTGTGTGTGTGTGTGTGTGTGTGTGTGTGATAGACAGATGTTATCATTGTCAGCACCAATCCTCCACCAGTGTTTTCTGTATGGGATAATAACAGGACTGGTTCTCACAGGGAGACACAAGAGGTGGAATCCATTCCACCTCTTAGATTACAGTCAAGATTTGAATCTAATCTTGAATCTAATCTAAGAGGTGGAATCCCTACGGTTGATGCTAGATTCCAACAGGGGGGTTCCCTCATCTGATTGGGTGTCGTGCTGGCCAACAAGTCTACTAATCAAGCTTTCTGGGGTTGAAGTCTATATTTTTCAAATAGTTAATTGCTCCAGTCAAATCAAATTGCGTAATAAATAATAAAAACAAATCGCTTGCCTTAAAAATGTGTACTAAATGAAACAAATTGCACGCCCCTGTGAAGCTTCACAAGTTACCTTGTCAATCAAGGGCAGGAACATTCTGGACCCATCAGAACCTCGGACATCTGGGGCTGTCGGAGCACATCCTCAGGAATACGTCCTCCACACAAAGTTAGAGAGGATGAAGAACATGATGATCAGAGGATGAAGAACATGATGATCAGAGGATGAAGAACATGATGATCAGAGGATGAAGAACATGATGATCAGAGGATGAAGAACATGATGATCAGAGGATGAAGAACATGATGATCAGTGGATGAAGAACATGATGATCAGAGGATGAAGAACATGATGATCAGAGGATGAAGAACATGATGATCAGAGGATGAAGAACATGATGATCAGTGGTTGAAGAACATGATGATCAGTGGTTGAAGAACATGATGATCAGAGGATGAAGAACATGATGATCAGTGGTTGAAGAACATGATGATCAGTGGTTGAAGAACATGATGATCAGTGGTTGAAGAACATGATGATCAGTGGTTGAAGAACATGATGATCAGAGGATGAAGAACATGATGATCAGAGGATGAAGAACATGATGATCAGTGGTTGAAGAACATGATGATCAGTGGTTGAAGAACATGATGATCAGTGGTTGCCAAACACTTGACTTCCAGCTGTTGTGACAGCCCTCTGGAGGGGGGACTGCTTCTCTGGTCAGATGTAACGGCTAAAGCTCTGGACAAGAACCTAGATGGTTCTTGTCTTGTCTATAACAATATTCGGGGAGTGTAAACATTAATTTGATTGATCACAGTAAATAAATAGTTATTATAAAAAAATATGTCTAATTGATTGATGCCCTTGAGCAAGGCACCAGACCCCTTCACTGCTCCTTGGGTGCTGTCTGCACAACAGCTGCCCACTGCTCCTAACACTAGGATGGGTTAAATGCAGAGGAACTCATTACACTTTATGCTTATGTGACCAATAAAGAAGATTCAATCCTCCAGATGTATATTGATATTTAGATTGAGGGGATTGCAGTAAGTAATAACCGTTAAAATACATAAAGTATAAGAGCCAGTGGGAAAATAGAACAAACCATGAGAAGAACCGGTGCTCCTGGGAAAGCCTGCAGTGCAAATGTCTGCCCACTGCGGGCGGACATGTCAAATAGACATAGAAAGGCTAAATTGCCAGGCAATATGCTTCTAAAAGACCTCACATGTTTTTCCCCTCTGCATTCACATTACCATATTGTTTAATTGTGTATTTTTGCACATATACAGATAACCTTTATGTCAATATGGCTGTCTTTGGGCTGTCTTTGTGCTGTGTTGTGTTCTGGTTGTGTTCTGGTTATGTTCTGGTTGTGTTCTGGTTGTGTTCTGGTTGTGTTCTGGTTGTGTTCTGGTTGTGTTCTTGTTGTGAGATGTGTGTTGTATGTGTGGTGGTGGAGCTGTAAGAGATGTGGTCTTCTCTGATCTTCAGGTGTCTTTCATAGCGTAGATGCATCACTTTACGGAGGCTACCATGCGCAGGCAGAGCACTCTCACATGGCTACAGAGGCACACATTAGCATCTATTGAATGTCATGTAATTAGTTATCTTGTGCTTTACAGCGACACCTACATACATCCGCATCTCCTTATGCGTTTACAGGCTGGGACGGGAACCACTCAAGAATCTATTATCAGAACCATGAGTTCCATTATCAAACTTTCAGTTTGAAGTGGCAACAGAAAATGTGCAAACAGAAATCTAAAGTCATGGCGTGGATAATGTCTTCATTCATCCTGTCTTCATATACCCCATGAAAGGTGAGGTTTGATCTTTTGGGATCAGCGCTGCTGTGTGGTTGTGTTGTGGTCCTCCAGATGGATCAGGAGATCTCGCTGGTGCAGAGGAAGATGTCTGACCTGGAGTCAGTGCTACAGCAGAAGGACGTGGAGCTGAAGGCTTCCGAGTCCCAGAGGAGCATCCTGGAGCAGGACCTGGCCACCTACATCACCGAGTGCAGTGTGAGGAGCACACACACATCCACACAGGAGGCTTTCTATCACGGGATCGGAAGTTACTAAAGCACATTCTACCGTCTTTGGTACTTCTTGGCGAAAGATGCTAGAATAACCAACCAGAATCTTTGGTCAAGAAGTACCAAGATGACAGCCTTGAACTTCCGAGCACATGACTGAATCTTTCCTATACACTTTTGTGTGTGTGTGTGTGCATGCATGTGTGTGTGTGTGTTTATGTCTGTGTTCTTGTGTGTGTGTGTGTGTGTGTGTGTGTGTGTGTGTGTGTGTGTGCATGCAAGTGTGTGTGTGTGTATGTGTGTTTATGTCTGTGTTCTTGTGCGTGCATGCATGTGCGTGTGTGTGTGTGTGCGTGCGTGCGTGCGTGTGTGTGCGTGTGTGTGTGCGTGTGTGTGCGTGTGCGTGCGTGTGTGCGTGTGTGTGCGTGTGCGTGTGTGCGTGTGTGTGCGTGTGTGCGTGTGTGCGTGTGTGTGTGTGCGTGTGTGTGTGCGTGTGTGTGTGTGTGTGTGTGTGCGTGTGTGTGTGTGTCCTTTGCTCTCCAGAGTCTGAAGCGCAGTCTGGAGCAGGCACGCATGGAGGTGTCCCAGGAGGACGACAAGGCCCTGCAGCTCCTCCACGACATCCGGGAGCAGAGCAACAAGCTGCAGGAGATCAAGGAGCAGGTGGGTGTGGTCACTGGATGTCTTCACCCTCTGTTAATGATCAGGCTCTCCTGGGAGGTGGGTGGTTTTTGCTAGATCTTTCCGTTGGAAGATGAAGCACAAACACAAGAATGAACACACTAGCAGGTACAAAGCAAACTGTATTTCAACCTGAGGCACCAACCTGGGTTACCTTAAAACCACAGGATAAACCATAATAACCATATAATAAACCCTATTGGTGAATAAGGTTTGACCCGTCCCTGAACCTTTACCGTACTACAACTCCCTCCTTGCTGGTGCCCAAGTTCTCCCACACATCTACCCTTCTCCGCTCTCTACACTGGGTCCCTGTAGCTGCTCCATCCAGTTCAAGACCCTGGTGCCTACAGCGCAGTGAAAGGAACATCTCCTTCCTGCCTCCAGGATATGGTCAAGCCTTAGGCCCCTGCCCATCCACTTGGCCGTCTGCTTGCCCCGTCGCTCAGAGGGCCCTGCAGCCGATCTTCACGGTCACGACTCTTCTCTGTCCTGGCCTCACAGTGGTGGAATGAACTATGCTATTATGATAGTATTATGATATTATGATAGTCTTATGATATTATGATAGTATTGTGATATAAAAGGTCACGGCTCTTCTCTGTCCTGGCCCCACAGTGGTGGAATGAACTATGATATTATGATAGTATTTTGATAGTATTATGCTATTATAATAGTATTATGATATGATAGGTCATGACTCTTCTCTGTCCTTGCGGGGGAATGAACTCCCAGTTGATGTCAGGAAAGCAGAGTTGCTGCTCATCTTCTGCCGAAAGGCTAAAAACCCACCTCTTCAGGAAGCACTAATCCGACCTTCCTCTTAGCACTTGCATCTTGTTAGGTCAATTTATTGCTCTATGGTAAGCTAATTGTTAGCCAACTTCTTGTGCTTTTACCTGAGCACTGGTTCTGCTCTTGGAGGCTTGGAAGGAAGGAAATGCTCTTATGACTTCTGGTGATGAGTTGTTCTCTTGCCTTCCTTTGTTGAACGCACTATTGTAATGTAACGTAATGCTGCCCAGGTCTTCACAGGATAACTGGGGTCCACAGTTGGTCTCCATAAAGGATCCTCATCAGAAACACATGGTGGCCTGACTTCCTGTTTGTGCTGCTGTTGAACATACGCTCAACATACGATTCAAGAGATTCAACAAGTACAATGGGCTGCTAACTTCCCATTCCCTCCGGAAGTATGACTTTCCTACATTTTAGCACTATATGCTTTACTATGTACTTTACTTATACCATACAACACTGTACTATAACAATACTGTACACAATACAAATAACAATAAAGTGGATGGATGATATGTATGTGTTGAATTGTGCAAAAAGTATTTAAAAGCATTTTAAAGTGTTAGTAGTGCAGCAGCATCGTGAACACAGTGCAGTACAGAGCAGTTACTGTAATGAGTCCAGAAAGTCTGGCAAAAGTATGATAGTGTAATTTTATATGGATTACAATGTTATGATAGTGGCAGCACTCCTAGCAGTTTAGTAGGTCACTGCCTGTTGATAAAACTGTCCTGTTAGTCCTTGTATGGATGCTGTGGAACCGGTGACCGGACCATATGGGGGGGGGAAAGATGGTGCCCAGGGTGGTTGCGGTCCCTTTGTGATCGATATGTCCTTATTCCGACATCTGGTCCTAAAGATATCCTCAATGCATGGAAGAGCACACTTTTCTGCCGTCCTCACGACCCTCTGGATGTCTTTCTTGTCCTGTTCAGTGGTGTCTCCGTACCACACGGTGACGCCACCCGTCAGGACGCTCTATGGGGCCACGGTAGAAGTTAACCAGCCACTGTTTGCCTATGCCGCGCCTCGAGGCGCTGGTGTGCCTTCAGCATGAGTCCGTGTTGCGTGTCCACGCCAGGTCATCGGAGATCTGTAGTCGTAGGAAACTGAAGCAGCTGACGACTTTCACCGATACCCGACCAGGTTGATCGTGGATAGGGTGCCTCGTGGCTCCTGAAGTCCACAATGAGCTTCTTAGTATCGCTGACATTTAGTGCAGGGCTGTCCTTGCACTATTCTTGGCTTGTTATCTTGGTGCATGTCTGCAATATGAGTTTACAGACACGGTCAACTACTGACAGCGTTTGAGTGCAGAACTGGACCAGGGTTTTTCCCTATAGACTATAAGTACGGTATATCAAATCGAACTATGCTACACCATGCTTTTTAACATCCTCCACCTCTCGACTTAAAATGACATACAGGGGATAGGGCAGTGTAGGATGTTCGGAGCTGGGAGTCTTGAGCCAAACATCCTACTGTCCCCTTATAAGCCATATGTACTGTATCTGACATCACAGTCTGTCGGTTCGTCGGTAATGACACTAGCAATAGTAACATCGGTATTGTAGATCTGTACATATACTGTACCTATCAACATATCAATATCAATATAAGCCTTGCAGTGGGGCCTGTAATCAGCAGCCCACCCTGTGGAGTGTTAATTACACAGGCCTCTGACAGGAGGCCCTCCCAGCCTCGGCATAGCAAGAGTGCAATCAGTCAGCGTGCCATTACACCCCTACCGCCTGATGAATACTGCCTGATGGGTGCACTCTATTTATGTCACCTACCAGCCCTAAGGGAAACGGGTATTTCTGTACACTGTACAATTATTTCACACGCCTGACGCCGTGTTTAGCTATTGAGATATATGTTTTTTCTTATGTTTGTATATTTTGGCCAGAACAAAACCCCACAATACACCTACCTGTCAAATGAAGGTGTCCAGGTGTCATGGTGTGATGGTATTCCCTCACTGAAGTCACTTGAAGCTTTCCAATCGCAATGTGAAAAGTACCCAGAATTGTTAGGTGGTCAATCAGTGGTGTGTGATTATGTGCTGTCACAAGTGAGTGGAAACAAATGTAAATGTGAAAGGTGAGTTTGGGTTATCAGTCAAAATATATTTTCTCTTTCAGCCCTGAGCTGCAGAGCTGCTTCTGTCTGAAGTGACCAAAGTAACACTTACTTTACTCTCCTGAAGCTAAATGGGGAGTGAAGGACACGGCCCCTCTTTACGATGCCCCCCCCCCATGTTGTCAACATTGAAGATTTTGCTTTTTAGCAATTTAAGAATTTGGTGTGGTAAGGGACAGTAATCATGGGGTTTCCGGTGATGTTTCCAGAGTGGTTTGCACTGACAGTACAGAGTCTACACAACTGTACAGACACATGGACAATGCAGGAAAATACATCTTACTGCACTGCATAAGACATTCATACATTTCATACATTAAGTTTTAGTTTGGGGTATGTAATACTTATCCTGCAATTTACATAAATATATATGGATGGAATCAAGCCGAGTCATGTGTGTTTCTGTTCCACTTTAGTGTGTGTGTGTGGTGTGTGTGTGTGTGTGTGTGTGTGTGTGTGTGTTTCGCTCTTATAGAAAATGTACAAACAGATAGACCTGAAGCGGTGAACGTATGGTATGAACCTGAAGGTGAACGTATGGTATGAACCTGAAGGTGAACGTATGGTCTGAACCTGAAGGTGAACGTATGGTATGAACCTGAAGGTGAACGTATGGTATGAACCTGAAGGTGAACGTATGGTATGAACCTGAGGGAAACCCATCTCATGGAATCTAAACTCAACTGGAGGATTGAATCCTCTGTATTGGTCACATGTAAACACACAGTGGAAACACTTTGGACAGCTATTGTATATACAGGGGAGCAGTGTAGTGGTCTATTGCCTTGCTTAAGGGTAAACTGCCACCTGTTTTCCAAGTACCAGTTCTCACTTCGTACTTGGTCCATTTTGGGGACTTGAACCGGCAACCGTCCGGTTCCCAAGCCGAGTCCCAACAGACTGAGCTGCTGCCGTCCCAATGCAAGAAGCTGATCAAGAAGAGAAAAACATCAGTTGAAAACAGTTAGCATTTCACGCTCTCAGGAAATATTATTGTTGAGCTAAATTAGCACTTAAATTAGCACTTAAATTAGCACTTAAATTAGCACCGTCCAATAAACCTGCTGTTCATCAGGGACACAGTCTGATCTTCCATTGATTAAGCAGCCTGCCGTAAGCTAGGATTTAACTGCTGGCTTCTCCCCTATGAATTAGGGGAGCAGGGTCAAGTAGCACCATGATGGTGGTCGCTCCTATGCAGTAAGGATCAAAAACCTTCTTTCCAAATGATTAGTATTGGTTTTACAGCAGATACAGAACCAAGTTGTGGGGCGGGGGTGGGGGGGCGGGGGTGGGGGGGGGGGAGTGGGGGGGGGGGAGTGGGACGGGGGGAGTGGGGGGGCTGGCCTCTTCCATCTGAGTCAGAAGGCCGTCGGGCCGCAAGGGAGCGAAGGACAGAACATCACGCTTGGCTCTCGGCACGACGCCATGTTTAACCAACCCCTTTAACCTCTCCTTAGGCACGACGCCATGTTTAACCAACCCCTTTAACCTCTCCTTAGGCACGACGCCATGTTTACCCAACCCCTTTAACCTCTCCTTAGGCACGACGCCATGTTTAACCAACCCCTTTAACCTCTCCTTAGGCACGACGCCATGTTTAACCAACCCCTTTAACCTCTCCTTAGGCACGACGCCATGTTTAACCAACCCCTTTAACCTCTCCTTAGGCACGACGCCATGTTTAACCAACCCCTTTAACCTCTCCTTAGGCACGACGCCATGTTTAACCAACCCCTTTAACCTCTCCTTAGGCACGACGCCATGTTTAACCAACCCCTTTAACCTCTCCTTAGGCACGACGCCATGTTTAACCAACCCCTTTAACCTCTCCTTAGGCACGACGCCATGTTTAACCAACCCCTTTAACCTCTCCTTAGGCACGACGCCATGTTTAACCAACCCCTTTAACCTCTCCTTAGGCACGACGCCATGTTTAACCACCAGGCCTCTGCAATATTCCTCAGCACTACCCAATACCGTTTTCATTTGGACAATGTGTGGCTCTGTATGTTTTGTATTCCACTGCAAAGAAACATAACCTTTCAAAAAGCAAGGGTGTTATGCCCTAAAAGGGTGTCATTCTCCAGTAATCTTCCACTGTATCTTTAGAATGTAAAGGTGCTTTCGGATCAAACAGCTCTGGGGGACTGGGGCAGTGGTGAAGCGTCAGGGCCTTCAAGGTATTCAGAGAAGACCCTGGAACTCTCAGATGAAACTAAAAAAATCTAATTCATTTTATTAATAAAATGTAATACAATTTAATCAAATTTAATCAAATTTAAATCAAATGAATAAATGAGAATGGTATCTGTGTTGTTATCTGTTATATTTCAGTGTTACGTTGATTTGTTTGTCTTTCCCGGTCCATGCACGACACATTTGAGTGGTTTTGTGTTGGAAAAACAATGCAACCAATCAGATATTTTTCTGGGTTGCTGGGAAGAATATCCTTCAACCAAAGTATTCCCGATGACTTTGGCCCTCAGACTGAATGAGAGCGTACGTTTGGATTGACAATTTGATCAACCAATCATATAGTGATTTGTAGCCAATGGGCGTATTCTTTCAGATTTCCCCACAGCTCAATAGGGAGCTAGAAGGTCTACTGGCTGGAGCGAGAGGGGATCTAGCGCAGTGCTACATTTTTTCTACGTAGGATATTACGTCAAAATGGCAACAGGCGAAGATGATGGGCTGTTACTTCACTACATGGACACTGCTTTACCAACTATGGTACACTTGGAAATTGGTTGCGACAATCTGATCTTCCAAAATGAGATAAGGCATAAAGTGACTCCTCCGTGACGTCCGTCTGACTGGGGGGGTGGGTGGTGGTCTACAGCAGGGGTTCCCAAAGTGGGGGTCGCGGGACTCCGAGGGGGGGCGCGAGATGATTTCAGAATCCTCTTGATGTGACCCATGAGGTTTATTTAATTTTTAATTTTATTATTATTATTTTTAATTTATTTTTTATCATTTGTATTATTATTATTATTGTTAATAATAACGTGAGTGACAAATAAAGGAATTCTAATTCCGACAGATTCACGACAGTATCATCATTGAAAAAAAGCCACACACCATCGCGATTACCCCCACCCCGTCGGACGGTGATAGGGGGGGGGTAATCGCGATCGCGAACATCGTGAAGTCCAACGGGGGGGGGTCTCTAGCGCTGTTGTTTTGGGGGTCTTGTTTGGGAACCCCTGGTCTACTGAAGGTCCAGTTGTGATAGACACGCTTTGCCACTGGACTGGGGGAACTAGGAACTAGGGACCTGGGGGAACTAGGAACTAGGGACCTGGGGAGGAAAAGTTACTTCAAGTTCTTTTTTAGTTTCTGTTTGTTAGCAATCACAGCGTCAATAGGAACGTTACGTCAACGTCATTGACCTCTGAGTGACACCTCACTTACCGTATTTTTACATTTCAGCCGGACAATTTAGTTTTAGTCTGTTTTGTTGTGTAAAGCACTGTTTTTGTACCTTATTTTTGACAGTTTACAGTAAACACAGCTAAAGGGTATTCATAAATTGATGGTCGATGGTGGTGTATTGACTCGTGTTCGACCAATCACCTAGGTCACTAACGGTTCCTCTTTGCTGGGAGAGAACCTGCTCTGAAGTAGGAGCTAGTAGAACCACTACGATGGTTCCTAGTTCCTGTGGTGCCAACACAACAAAATGAGGACAGTTCCTCCAATAGTTCTTAGAACTTATGAAAAGGTTCCTGCGTTCCAAAAAGCACCTTAAGCTAAGGCATAGCACTGTCCTCTCTCTGTCATTATATATTATACACATATAAGGTAATAGTGAAACACACGTTCTCTGGCACTGGTTACTAGGCACTGGATATATCTTGTGCAAGGTTGGTTGCCATGGCAATGAGAGAGCCCAATACCTTGGAGTGAGGAGAGTGTTGATGCGGGGCCGGTTGTCACGGTCAAGCCTACCAATCCCTGGAGAGACGTGGGCTCTTTGTGTCAAGGAGGAGAAACCCTGGAGCGCGTGTCATGGCTGAAGGGTTGGGTGTAGCGAAGTGGGGACCATAAAGCTTCACATGTTGGCTCCAACCCCCCCAGGGTGAATCCGAGGAACGTTTGCCGTCGCAAAAACCGACACGGAGATGCTTTGCAGCTGTTTGTGGCGACCTTGAGACACTGAGACGCCCTTCTGTTGCTATCGTTTCTACAGCTTCTTTGCCAGTTACTGCCAGAAGTTTAAAGTTAGAGTTTTTAAAGAAGCATGTCACTAACCAGCCAGCATGTGTCCCCCCCCCCCACCTCCCGCCTCTCCTGGGTCCTTAAAAGACGAGGGGAGCCCTCTGATGTGTGACGCCTTTGACCTCATGGAGAGAGCCATCTCTTTCTCTGTTCTAACCATCTCATCTTTGCCCATTATGCACCATTGTATTACACGGAGAACCATGAGCCTGCTAGCAGCTGTGTGTGTGTGTGTGTGTGTGTGGGCGGGCAGGCACATGTGACATATTCCATATTGCCATCTTTCACACTGTGTTGTGATCATCACGCCAAGATTGGGACAAGATCCGTTTCTATAAAACAAGGAAAACGCAAATCAGCAGCGAAGACAAGCGCGTCAACTGATGTCCACATCACATGTCTACTGAGACCATAACGTGATCTGATGAAGGGGGCGGCTGTGTTCTTTTGTCTTTGTTCAGAATGATACGGTGTCGTCAAATATCAACCCCTGATTATTTGCTGAATTTTCCAGGCCTCTAGAAATTCTGGACTGTAAATGGAAAGAAGACACATCGAAAGCTCCAGCAGAATATACGTTATTCTGCTGCTGCTGGAATGACTCCTTTCTAAGGAGTGTGTTTTGATAACTAGGATTGATCTGTTTTAGGTGTGTTTTAAGGGAGCTTCCTCCCTTCTACCCTCTGAGGGTCTGTATAAGTACTAAGGTCTATCTCAGTGAGCTATCCTTCTATAAATGTATGTTTTTCTGCATGTATGTGCCAGTGCATATCAAAGTGTGCACATCACTGAAAGTGATCCAAAACGTTGGTTTCAGACCTTTTTATTTGATGCCTGTTGTTTCAACCGTTTCATCTCTGGTCGCCTGAATGTCACTGTGAGCTGACACTGCTGACTACAATAACACCGGCTAGCTTCTCTCCTGCTGACCGACAGAAGTCATACAGCTCAGACTCTGACATTATGGACTCTTGGGAGCATGTACTGGTGTGACAGCATAGGTCAACCATTTTGGAACTAAACTAATACTGTTATTCAGCTGTCTCCACTTTGTCTTTCAATGTTTTGACACCAGCAGAGTAAGTTACACCCACTACAGTTCCACTACAGTGGCCTTTTAGTCTCCTTCGATGACAAAGACCCAGGTGGATGATGGGTAAACCGGTTTATTGTACAGTTTGAGAATGTCTCACCAGCCCAATACTCTAAATCAGTCTGACTGGGGCCAGGTGAGCCTGCTTACACCAGACACCACACACACGAATCTCAGATATTGGTACAGTAATGAATAAAATCGAACTGAAATACATATTTATGTTCTATCTTTGATGAAAGTACATTCACTTGGATTTTATAAGTGACTTATTGATGGAAACAGTGTTCCCAGTGAGACCACGGCTGACGACTGAGTACTTACGAACTCTCCTACTGCTCCTCCTGTCTCCTCTCCCTTCCCTTCATCTCCTTCTTTCTCCTCACTTCACTCTTTCATCTCCTCAGCTGCTCCTCCTCTCGTCTCCTCTCTCTTGATCCCATATCCTCTCCTCTTCTCCTCATCACACATCCTCTCCTCTCTTCATCATACGGCCTCTCTCCTCTCCTCATAATACAGCCCTCTCTCTTCTCCTCTCCTCTCCTCTTCTCTCCTCATCATATGGCCTCTCTCCTCTCTTCATCATACGGCCTCTCTCCTCTCCTCATAATACAGCCCTCTCTCTTCTCCTCTCCTCTCCTCTTCTCTTCTCTCATCATATGGCCTCTCTCCTCTCTTCATCATACGGCCTCTCTCCTCTCCTCATCCTATCTCCTCTCACCTGGGCTCTCCTGTTTCAGGAGTACCATGCCCAGTTGGAGGAGATGCGCGTTGCCATCAGGCAGCTGGAAGAGGATCTGTCTGCCGCGCGGCGCCGGAGCGACCTGTACGAGGCCGAGCTGAAGGAGTCGCGGCAGACCAGTGATGAGTTGAAGCGGAAGGCCGCTGACTACCAGCAGAGGATGCAGAAGGTAGTTCACATCACAGTTCTTGCCAAGAGGCTGTCAAAGATGAGCTGTTTCTTAAAGGGGGGGCCGACATCCACAATCTCCTGTGTGTGTTGACAGGCCAAGGAACAAGGCAAATCGGACACAGAGGAGCTTATTGGCAAGCTGGAAAAGGTAATTTTAGGCATTTTAGATTTTGATTGTGAACCAAATTAGTTTGAATGTGTTTGAACATTCTTAATCCTTTCAGACAAACACCGAACAGCAGACTAAGATTCAAGATCTCCAAGATAAGCTGGGAAAGGTACGCCATTTCCTCTGAGCAACGTCATCCATCGTTTAGACTAAACTATGCAACAAAAGACAAGAGATGACACAGTGTGTCTCTCTCTCTCTCTCTCTCTCTCTCTCTCTCTCTCTCTCTCTCTCTCTCTCTCTCTCTCTCTCTCTCTCTCTCTCCTCTCCTCTCCTCTCCTCTCCTCTCCTCTCTTTCCTTTGCTTTTGTCTTCTCTGCATTTCTGCTCTCCAACTCTGTCTGTTCTTTCATCCCCTCAATCTCTGTCCTTGATAATTAATTGAAAACGCTTGTCCTCAAGCACTAGTTGCTCTATTATTGCATATTGCTTGATTCACAATCAAGCAATATGTCTTATCTTTCAGCTCAACTCAAGTGTCCTATTATGATAGTTAGATGTCCATTTATTGCTGTAGTATTAGGGTACATATTTATGTATTCAATTATTGAACCGGACAGTATGCCATGTTAATGTGGAGTACCGGTGTGTTCCTGATGTTCTTCTTCTTATTCTCCTATTCTCTTCTTCTTCTTCTTCTTCTTCTTCTTCTTCTTCTTCTTATTATTATTCTGACTTCTGTCTTTTAAAGGCAGTAAAGGCCAGTGCAGAGGCCACCGACCATCTCCAGAGCATAAGGATCTCTAAGGAGCGGATGGAGCGGGAGCTGGAGCGGCTCCACAGTAAGGAGGACTCCAGTGACAGCCTGCGGAGACGCCTTCGCGAGACGGAGGTATCGCTTCTCACCCCGACTCCCCGGATACCTTCCATGCTAAATGAATGAGGGCTCTAGGGCAGTGGATGTGTGGGAATACCCATTGTTAATTGTAACTTTCGGTTAAATTCAGCTATTAATCACTAAGATGGCCTTCAGAGACCATACAGATATTCAAGTTTGCGTTTCCCAATGAATTTTGGTCTGGCCTTATTGCTTTCCACATATTGGTGTGACCTTACATTGTTGAAAAACCTCCAGACAATCAGATTAAATAAGTAAGTGATGCTTTTGCTCTCTTCGCTCTTGCCAAATATGTTTAGAAGTAAAACAAAAACAGTCTCTGAGGGAACGCCTTCTGTGGGTACTCCTGGTAATCTTTTAACATTGTTTTTGGGTCTATTTCATATCCAATTGCTCAGTTGATTCCCTTGGGCGCTGCCATTGTTCTGAAATTCTGCGGAATGTGGCTCTCATTGATCATGAATTAAAACCCCTCCCCGACTTCTGATTGGTGTGACTGTTCTTCAGACGGATACAGAATGTGAACTAGCAGGAGGTCTAAGGCTAGGATCAGGATGGCTCTAAGGCTATCATTAAGACGCCCTGTGATTAGGCACTACTAAGCTATCCTCACTGGCGTATACGGGCTGCTACAGACGGCTAGATCAGGTCCCTGTGTCAAAATACTAACAGCACACCCTTTACAGAGCC
>CM051017.1:25089873-25114873 GCA_027704905.1 Muraenolepis orangiensis
CTCTTAGTTACGTTAAGTCTTTTCACGTTAAGCGATGCAAAGAAAGATCAAGTCAAAACTCTCAATTCAAATGCACAACAATGCTTAACAAACTCAGACAGCCATTAACTAATCAGTCAACAAGTGTGTGGAAACAAAATGCAACAACCAGCTCAACGAGATGCAACACTGCGACAAAACCAGCAAAGACAAATGAGTCTCACTCACCAATGATGTTCACTTAAAGACCAAATCCATTCTCCTGGAAAGATACCCGTTAACCACGGGTATCTTTCCCAGTTGCTAGCCTGAAAATGGCGAACATAGCCTGCTTTAACAACTTGATTCAGCTCAAGATTGTCAGGTGTTGGACGGCCTTTTTTAATAATGTCCATCTTTACATTGAATGGTCGTCTTGAAAATGGTTCCGACAATAAATACGCAACGACATCATCTTCGCCTGTTGCCATTTTGACGTAAAAAAAAACAACGTAGAAACAACGTAGCACTACGCTAGATCCCCTCTCGCTCCAGCCAGTAGACCTTCTAGCTCCCTATTGAGCTGTGGGGAAATCTGAAAGAATACGCCCATTGGCTACAAATCACTATATGATTGGTTGATCAAATTGTCAATCCAAACGTACGCTCTCATTCAGTCTAAGGGCCAAAGCAATCGGGAATACTTTGGTTGAAGGATATTCTTCCCAGCAACCCAGAAAAATATCTGATTGGTTGCATTGTTTTTCCAACACAAAACCACTCAAATGCGTCGTGCATGGACCGAGAAAGACAAACAAATCAACGTAACACTGTAATATAACAGATAACAACACAGATACCATTCTCATTTATTCATTTTATTAAAATTGTATTAAATTGTATTACATTTTATTAATACAATTAATTCGATTTGTTTTGTTTCATCTGAGAGTTCCAGGGTCTTCTCTGAATACCTTGAAGGCCCTGACGCTTCACCACTGACATACGTACATACACACACACATACATACATACATACATACATACACACATACATACAAACATACATACATATATACACACATACATACATACATACATACTGTACATACATACATACAGTACATACATACATACATACATACATACATATATACACACATACATACATACATACATACATATATACACACATACATACATACATACATACATATATACATACTACATACATACATACATACATTCATATGTACAGAGACACATAGCTCCACATACATCCAACAAAGCCTGTGACAAGTGAAACAATCAGTGCCATTATACATTTGTTTTTTGTGTAGTTCATCCCTAGTGTCTGCGTCTGTTCTAGTTCATTAAAACTGTCATATCAAATAGGAGCTTTGTTCTCTATCAAACGGACGATGGACCACGATGGACCACGATGTGCTGGACGGCTCTGAGGTGCTCTTGTGTGCTGGTTGGTCACCACAGGTCCTGGAGGCCCAGATGGAGGCAGACATGGCGGATAAGGAGGTGCTGGAGTCCTGTCAGAGCAAGTCTGAGGAGGAGGTGCGGGAGAAGTGTGATGTCATCAGCGACCAGACGGCGGTGGGTCCTAGCCACGTGTCAGGCCCATACTTTGGACATTGCTGTCCATGAATAATAACACAATTACAATAACAATTATAATAATAAAGAATTCAATTAAAATAGTTTGGTTGGATAGATGGCTAATTGTTGAGGTCTCTGGTCCGTCTGTCCAGACCATCAATGCGATGGAGTCAAAGATGAACAGTCTGGAGCAGAGGATCGCTGAGCTGTCGGAAGCCAACAAGCTAGCAGCCAACAGCAGCATCTATACCCAGAAGAACATGTACTGTCCATCTGTCTGTCTCTTCATCTATACCCAGAAGAGCATGTACTGTCCATCTGTCTGTCTCTTCATCTATACCCAGAAGAACATGTACTGTCCATCTGTCTGTCTCTTCATCTATACCCAGAAGAGCATGTACTGTCCATCTGTCTGTCTCTTCATCTATACCCAGAAGAACATGTACTGTCCATCTGTCTGTCTCTTCATCTATACCCAGAAGAGCATGTACTGTCCATCTGTCTGTCTCTTCATCTATACCCAGAAGAACATGTACTGTCCATCTGTCTGTCTCTTCATCTATACCCAGAAGAACATGTACTGTCCATCTGTCTGTCTCTTCATCTATACCCAGAAGAACATGTACTGTCCATCTGTCTGTCTCTTCATCTATACCCAGAAGAACATGTACTGTCCATCTGTCCATTCATCTATGTCACTACTCTCTATCGATGTATATCAATCTGTCTGTCTGTCAAAAATACTCAGATATCCAATGTTTGTATTGCCTGTTAAAGTATGTGTTCTATGTGTGTGTGTTGTGTGTTTGCTGTTCTATATGTGTTGTGTTTGTTGTTGGTGTTCCTGTGTCACTGTGCTGCGTTGCATGTGTGTTTCTCCCGAACCAGGAAAGCCCAGGAGGAGATGATCTCTGAGCTGCGGCAGCAGAAGTTCTACCTGGAGTCCCAGGCGGGGAAGCTGGAGGCCCAGAACGCCAAGCTGGAGGAGCACCTGGAGAAGCTCAGCCAGCAGGAGCAGAGCAACAAGAGCCGGGTCCATGAGCTGGAAACCAGGCTGCGGGAGGTGAGGCGAGGACGGAGGGGTGAGGCGAGGATGGAGGGGTGAGGCGAGGACGGAGGAGTGAGGCGAGGACAGAGGGGTGAGGCGAGGATGGAGGGGTGAGGCGAGGACGGAGGGGTGAGGCGAGGACAGAGGGGTGAGGCGAGGACGGAGGGGTGAGGCGAGGACAGAGGGGTGAGGCGAGGACGGAGGGGTGAGGCGAGGACGGAGGGGTGAGGCGAGGACGGAGGGGTGAGGCGAGGACGGAGGGGTGGTGGTTGTGGGGGTGGAGGCGAATTTTGCCTTTATTCACCCAAGCTCTCATTTGTATCTCCATTTAATTGCTCAAAAATATCTCTGGCTGTTTCGGATTGAATGTGCTAAACAAGGCTATCCAATTAGACACAGCCAGAGACTTGAAGAAAAGAAAAGGAAGGAAACGATAGTCAAGACACAGAAAGAGACCTGCTGTCAGTGGGTTTGACAGACACCACGGAGACTGATCCTCACAGCACCAATTACAGACCAAAGATGGATGGAACCAGGTCTTTAGAGTGGAAGGCGGAATGAACTGTACCCATCGTTCATAACAGAACCAGGCTTGGACCCTTTTGAACAAAAACCCTCTCAAAATGCTGCGCAAGCAGCCCCATTGTGTTTAATAAGATCACTCAGACTACCAACACCAGCACCACCTGCTGTGGGCTGAAGACGTGGGGAGAGCCGAGCTGCGTGGGCACGTTTCTGGGATACCTCACAGCAGATATGCACACAGCCAGGGGGAGGAACGCATTGACAGATCAGATATACAAGACGATTTGTTGAGCCGTTTACTGCACTTATTGCAACAACCAGGGATGGAAAATGTTTAACATAACATGGGATTCATGTCTCTTTAATAAAAACACACACTTGATGATCCAAGTCTTTAGAAACAGATTGCCGTGGTAATCGTCCAATATGCAGAGTCTGTGCAGGAGCCACCTCACAGAAACACTCTGATCATGTGTCACAACTGTGTTGTGACACATGGCCAAACATTACAGAATCACGCATCTAATGATTTGTATGCATATGGACTTTCTCATAGTATATACACAAGGGCTATACGATAGTGGACATCCAATATCCATTCATTTTCAGGAATAACATAAGAATCTGGGAAATGTTTTATCATTAGTCAGAATGAATTACCTACGCCATCGGAGATGGGACCGAGGTTATGTTTTGGCCGCTGTTTGTTGGTCTGTTAGCAAGAGAACTAGAAAGGTCTGCCGTTCTCTCTCTTAACCTACGTTGTTTTCCAACCGTTTCTCCGATTTTTCTTCCTATGCAAAAAAATGACATTTGGTTCATACAATTTGAATGGAGGGAGGGATAAACTAAAGAGGTCTTCAATTAAAGAGACTTGATGTCTTCCTCACAGTGATTCAAGCCACGAGAGTGATCTCTGGTTGGATTGTGTGAGAAGGTGCTCATTCTGAGCAGTAGATTGATGAAGACAAGCGTTGTTTCCTCCACTCAGCGTTTCTGCTGTGGGAGGGGGAGAGAACCAGCTTCTTTGAAGCCCCACAGCTGGGATACTTTCAGGGAATTGGGAAGAAAGAGATGTATCATTCGTTAAAGGTCTCACACTGTACTGTACATTCTCTGGGAGGCATTACAGCGTCGAGGTGGCAGGCTCTTTTTGGCCCAGACTGTTCTCTGAGAGACTCCCAGGACATAAAAACCAGACCTCCAGTGGAGGATATAGTGCATGGGTCAATAGCTACAAACAGGCACCTGGATCCAAGCATTGAGGAGGGCTGTTATTTTTGTGCACAGGTCAAATCGTGGCACATTTATTAGTTGAGTGGGCTAGGTTAAAAGAAGGCTTGTCCACGCGATAATGAATTACATTTCAGGAACAGCTAAATTGGCCATTTGGCAGAACAGAATAAAACACAAGCTGCAGGGTGAAAGATCTGTAGATACGGGTCACATCCTGAAAGGACTGGTGGCAGCTCAGTTCTAAAGGTAGAGCATTCATATTACAAGCTGCTGAGAAATATAGATGCTCTCAACCTCTTTTGGACCCGGGGGGGGGGGGGGGGGTGTTGTGTAGGTATGATGCAAAATGAGCATGAATTGTGTTTAGTCCTGTACTTGGTTAAAGTACAAAATTCTCTCTCTCTCTCTCTTCTCTCTCTCTCTCTCTCTCTCTCTCTCTCTCTCTCTCTCTCTCTCTCTCTCTCTCTCTCTCTCTCTCTCTCTCTCTCCTCTCTCTCTCTCTCTCTCTCTCTCTCTCTCTCTCTCTCTCTCTCTCTCTCTCTCTCTCTCTCTCTCTCTCTCTCTCTCTCTCTCTCTCTCTCTCCCCCCCCCCCCCCCCCCCCCCCAGATGGGCCTGGAGCACGAGGAGCAGAAGCTAGAGATCAAGCAGCAGGTGTCCGAGTTGACGCTCTCTCTGCAGGAGCGTGAGTCCCAGCTCAGCGGGGTACAGGGTGCCCGGCGGGCCCTGGAGAGCCAGCTGACCCAGGCCAGGACGGAGCTGGAGGAGACCACCGCTGAGGCAGAGGAGGAGATCACCGTGCTGAGGGTGAGAGACACAGACCAGGGGCTGTACATTTGGTGCTCTGACTTTATAGACATATTATACTTACTAAAACATACCAAAAATACAAAAATGTTTGCGCCTTTCTACCTGCATAGACGGCCCTATTTTAAGTAGTTATTTAACGGTGTCTGTATCAGACAGTGTTCCTGATCATCAAACATCGAGTCAGATAGATGGTCGATTCATATTTGGTATCTCCAAATGAGATACATTTCTTTTTATACAGTAGATTTCTTGCATACATATGTAAAGTAGTTCATAAAAGTGGGCTGTCTATAGTGTAGCTATGCGGCAAAAAAAAAAAATGAATATAGTACAATAGTATATATATATACATCAGTGGCCAACCGTGTCTATCACAACTGGACCTTCTGTAGACCACGGACGTCATGGAGGAGTCACTTTATGCCTTATCTCATTTAGGCAGATAAGATTGTCAAGCCAATTTACAAGTTGACCATAGTTGTCAAAGCAGTGTCCATGTAGTGAAGTAACAGACCACCACAGACCACCACACAGGCTATCGATGAGTTACTGTACTGGTCCTGTACTGTAGCTACATCGTCACACAGGGCGACTCCACTCAGCAGGACTATTAGGTTTCATAGACAAATGGCTGCCACACAACCACACCTTCATAACAATTACCAATGCAAAGAAAGATCAAGTCAAAACTCTCAATTTAAATGCTCAACAATGCTTAACAAACTCAAGACAGCCATTAACTAATGATTCAACAAGTGTGTGGAAACAAAATGCAACAACCAGCTAAACGAGATGCAACACTGTGGCAAAACCAGCAAAGACAATAGAGTCTCACTCACCAATGAGGTTCACATAAAGAGGCCAATAAAACAATAAACTAATCGGGTTTATTGTTGCGGGACCTCCAGGGCTCCAGAAAGGCACGGGCCTCTCGTCGGACTCGTTAGCACCATCACCCGCCAATTCTCGAGACTTCCAGGGCTCAAGAGAGGGACCGCGACTTGTCTGAGTCGGGTCCGACACGGGGCCCCCTCGTCGGACTGAGCTAGAGCGATGAACCGCTGATTTGCCCGACTTCCATACGCGGACTCTCTACTATACTTAGAGCGATACACAATATAATTGTAATAAACCAATAAAACTTTAAATGAATTGCTACGTAGCACTAAGCTACATCCTCTGTCTCGAGCCAGTGAACTAACCTTCTAGCGTACCCTGGAACCGTGGGGAAATCTGAAAGAATACGCCCATTGGCTACAAATTAATATCTGATTGGTTGATCAAATTGTCTATCCAAACGTACACTCTCATTCAGTTTAAGGGCCAGGGCATTTGCTGAAGGATATTCTTCCCAGCAACCCAGAAAAATATCTGATTGGTTGCAAAACCACTCAAATGCGTAGTGCATGGACCGAGAAAGACAAACAAATGAATTTTTTCATTTTAGTTAAATTAAATTAAATTAAATTAATTAAATTAATTCGTTTTTTTTGTTTCATCTGAGGATTCCAGGGTCTTCTCTGAATACCTTGAAGGCCCTGACGGTTCACCACTGATAAACAGTACATATACATACACTATATATATATATATATATATATATATATATCCATATATATATATATATATATATATATATACATATATATGCTAGGAGGAGCTGGGGGATCGAACCAGCCACATTCCGGTTGTCAGACTCTACCTCTTTCTAATACATAGAAGAAAAAAAATTACATATATACACAGTATATATATATATATATATATATATACTGTATACGGTATATATTGGACACTTGAATGACAGCAGGCTGTGATACTATTCAGTAAAAACGTATGGATCTAAACTGAATATCAGTCATGGCAGCAGTGAATGTGTGGTGTTGTGATGACATGTTGAGGTGTTGACTGACGTCCTCCTGCCCCCTGGTCCTCTCTCTCTCTCTCTCTCTCTCTCTCTCTCTCACTCTCTCACTCTCACTCTCTCTCTCTCTCTCTCTCTCTCTCTCTCTCGCTCTCTCGCTCTCTCTCTCTCTCTCTCTCTCTCTCTCTCTCTCTCTCTCTCTCACTCTCTCTCTCTCTCTCTCTCTCTCTCTCACTCTCTCTCACACTCTCTCTCTCTCTCTCTCTCTCTCTCTCTCTCTCTCTCTCTCTCTGCAGGCTCACCGGGACGAGATACAGCGCAAGTTCGACGTCTTGAGAGACAGCTGCGCGGTACTCCTCCATCTTCTCTCTCTCTTCTGACTCAGTCCACCAACCAGTAGCTCTGACCTTAGGTGGTCTTTTGATGTTGATATGAAACATGATTTTATGTAGCATATATGTGTGTATCTATAAATATATATTTTTCCAGTGTAAATATATAGTGCATGTATGTACTGTATACATATATTTATATCTATATGTATATATATATTTATATACACAGTGTTTATATATACATATATATATATACCGTGTATATAAACAGTATATATATATATATAAAAATAAATATATATAGTGTGAATATATATTATAAATACTGTATATATATATATACACACACACATATGACAGACCTCAAGCCATGGTTACTTTGAAAAGTACATGCGTTGCTTTGAGAAAATTAATTCATGTCAAAAGGGACACCTCCAAGCTACAACTTTAATACTCATTTTAATAACCAAAATGGGAAAGCTCTGTGGAAATAAGGTTATTGAGAGCCTCTAACAGCATACAGTTTGGCATAACCACAACACCACTGTGGTTAATACATAATGCTCTCTCTCTCTCTCTCTCTCTCTCTCTCTCTCTCTCTCTCTCTCTCTCTCTCTCTCTCTCTCTCCTCTCTCTCTCTCTCTCTCTCTCCTCTCTGCCCTACTTATGAGATCCACCCACTCACAGGCTGTTTAGAAAACTTCTCCCAACGCAGGTTCTTCTACTGCTCAGACAACCGCTGTGAAAGTTGGACGAGCTATAACTGAACACATAACAAATGAAACAAGTCATGCAGCAAAAGTCACTCATCCAGTCTGCCGTGTTATGAGGTAACCAGCTTTTCAATAGAGAGTGTTTGTCACAAAGAGCAGGGTCCCATTCTGATGGCTCTATTCTTCTCGGAAGTCAACAGATCAATGACCACCTTTTTTATTTTCATTATCAACATCTTGTACTTTTCTCGTACCTTAACTGAAGTCTGAAGTCCACGTGAAAGTGTGTCTCAGGCTGTACGGCCGGACAGCCTGAGACACTGAGAGCTGTCAGTGAGATGACAGCTCCTCCAGATCCCTTTAGTTTCCGACGAGGAGAAGTAAATGTTGAAAGAGAGAGGTGAGGCCTTTCAGACCCATCAGCCTGCAGTCAGATGAGATCCATCTAATCGTCACACTCAAACAGCTCCAGCCGTTTCCATGAAGACAGGTGATTCAGGGCTCAGAAGCACCCTTCACCGCCACTTTACATCGCCTAGCTCTCTCTTTCTTCTCATCATCATGTCTCGCTCTCTCTCTCTCTCTCTCTCTCTCTCTCTCTCTCTCTCTCTCTCTCTCTCTCTCTCTCTCTCTCTCTCTCTCTCTCTCTCTCTCTCTCTCTCTCTCTCTCTCTATCTGTATTTCTCTATTTCTATATCAAACAGAGCATTTCCTTGGTTATAGGAGTAATTAAAACAACATTAGAATGAATTATGATTACATCTGATGAGGGCTGCATTAGCAAAAAATGTGCACTTTTCTTTCACATGTTGAAATCAGTGTTAACATTATAGAACATGTAGATTCGATTAGCTACTTGGCTAGAGATGTGCATCTTCTGGAGACAATATGTGTGGTTGAGTCTAGGCTTACATCCTGCATACGTGTGGAGACTCTACTGAGACTACTATACGGAGACTCTACTGAGACTACTATACGGAGACTCTACTGAGACTACTATACGGAGACTCTACTGAGACTACTATACGGAGACTCTACTGAGACTACTATACGGAGACTCTATTGAGACTACTATACGGAGACTCTACTGAGACTACTATACGGAGACTCTACTGAGACTACTATACGGAGACTCTACTGAGACTACTATACGGAGACTCTACTGAGACTACTATACGGAGACTCTACTGAGACTACTATACGGAGACTCTACTGAGACTACTATACGGAGACTCTACTGAGACTACTATACGGAGACTCGCATACTGAAGGCTTTCTATACTGAGGCCCAATCTGACAACTTCAAGTTGTCAAAGTCAGAGTTTTTTCCCCATTGACTTCCATTCTAAAACATATATACAGCTGAGTGAGCGGCAACAGTGGTTCATAGTTACAGTTGACACTGTGACACCAAACGTCCCACATTACCAAAGGATGTCCATGATCTCCCACCAAGGCTCAGGTCCCTGGGTCACTGTGAAGGAGACTGGATAATACTGAGCCTCACCTGGCCTGAGTCACACTGACACCTTTACAAACATTACACACCTGTGGGCCTTGATTAACAAGGACCCACAGGTTTGTAATCCATATATATATATATATCTATATATATATAGATATTTATATATATATATAATACTGAAACAAAAGAGGTATGGCTGAATTTGGTGTCATTTGGATTTAGAATATATTTATATTTAATTAATATATTAAGAAAAATACATTCTGGGTTCTTGAAGCAGAGATATGGAACATAGGGCTGAGGCATTAAACATTAACTAATATATAATAAACTATAGGCCTTGGAAAGACCCTTCCAGTGATTCAGTCCTAAACCCCACTCCCCCCCCTCCCTCCCTCCCCACCCCCAACCTGTCCAGGTGATCACTGACCTGGAGGACCAGCTGACCACACTGACCCAGGAGAACGCCGAGCTGAACCGCCAGAACTTCTACCTGTCCAAGCAGCTGGACGAGGCCACGGAGGAGAGCGAGGAGCGCCTGCAGCTCGGCGAGGACGTGGACCGGCTACGGCGCGAGGTGGCCGACCGCGAGATGCACCTCAACAACCAGAAACAGGTGGGGGGCGTCCCTCTCAGGGGTCATTCATTCACCGCTCTCAGGGGTCATTCATTCACCGCTCTCAGGGGTCATTCATTCACCGCTCTCAGGGGTCATTCATTCACCGCTCTCAGGGGTCATTCATTCACCGCTCTCAGGGGTCATTCATTCACCGCTCTCAGGGGTCATTCATTCACCGCTCTCAGGGGTCATTCATTCACCACTCTCAGGGGTCATTCATTCACCGCTCTCAGGGGTCATTCATTCACCACTCTCAGGGGTCATTCATTCACCGCTCTCAGGGGTCATTCATTCACCGCTCTCAGGGGTCATTCATTCACCACTCTCAGGGGTCATTCATTCACTAAGTCTGGGAGTCATTAAGGAGAAGGTAATGGGTTTGGCATTATGCTGAACATTCTGATGGGGGGATAGAACAAAATAACCAAACATGAATTAATATAATGAATAGAATAGGTGGCACAAAGGGAATGACACCTATGAATGAATGAATGAATGACACACAATGAATGAATGAGTTAATGTCACCAAAGCATGGCCTTTGTTTTACTCTCGGTAAGAGTGACATTATGAATAAATTACACTCGCCTATGTGTCTACAAGAAAAAGACAATGAACTTTTTATGACCAAAACAAGAAATCAGTGTGGGTGATGTTTCTGAGCTCTTATCATTTACAAAAAAATACCATGGTGTTGATAATTGTACATCGGCGTTCCACAGCTGTCAACCTAATGCATGGTTGTTATTACATCATTATTATTGTAATTAGTCGAATATTTAGTAAATTAGTAGAATGGAATATTTCTGTTATCTTGAAAGGAATAGGTCAACCACTGAAAATATACAATGCAATAGAGTTTCATACATAGTACTTAGTATTGGTATATCCAAAACATATTGCCATGCTTTTTGTGGTTAGGAAAGTGTCAATTCATAACTGCATTGCCCTTCACTCCAGCATCATGTACCTAATATTACCTAATAGATGTATCAAGTCCACGTCCACACGTCCACACAAATATACACACATATAAACAAACACACACATATATACACACACACACACACACACACACATATATATATATATAGATACACATACACACACACACACACACACACACACACACACACACACACACACACACACACACACACACACACACACACACACACACACACACACACACACACACACACACACACACACACATATATATAGAAGACAGACTATGACCACTTACAGTGCTAAGTGTAAGCAGAAACCTCTTGGAATATTCCTCTGGTATGTTAATCTGGAGCTGTGAGCAGTTAGAGGCAGAGAGAGAGAGAGAGAGAGAGAGAGAGAGAGAGAGAGAGAGAGAGAGAGAGAGAGAGAGAGAGGCTGTGTGATGTGCATGCTGCCCTCGTGGGATGAAGGCATGCATGTGGGTGTTGAGCACTGTCCTCTCTCTCTCTCTCTCTCTCTCTCTCTCTCTCTCTCTCTCTCTCTCTCTCTCTCTCTCTCTCTCTCTCTCTCTCTCTCTCTCTCGCTCTCTCTCTCTCTCTCTCTCTCTCTCTCTCTCTCTCTCTCTCTCTCTCTCTCTCTCTCTCCTCTCTCTCTCTCTCTCTCTCTCTCTCTCTCTCTCTCTCCGTCTTGCCGGTTGTGTAACCCAGCAATGGAAGTTGTGGACGGTGAGGCAGGGTGAGGGAGAGAGAGAGAGAGAGAGAGAGAGAGAGAGAGAGAGAGAGAGAGAGAGAGAGAGAGAGAGAGAGAGAGAGAGAGAGAGAGAGAGAGAGAGAGAGAGAGAGAGAGGGAGGGAGCGTGGGTGTGATGTGTCATCTTCATCACTCCCAGGGGTCGAGTCAGCTGTGGAAGAACTGTGGACTATAGAGCCACGCCATTGGATTTCAAACCGAGTGCCAGTAAATGCACTTTATTCGTCTTGTGCTATCTGTTATCAATGTAGAGAGGTTACGGCACCCAAACTGTACTCCACCTTGTATGGGAGAAAGCTCCCATACCACCGTTCAAAGACTCCCTCCCGCCTGGACGCCACAGCCCAGCTGGAGAATCACTTTTTGATTCTTTTTACAAGACAAACTGTGTTTTCGTTTTTGGGGGTTTTGCTTTTTAGGAAGCACATGGTCACATGTGAGCAGGATGGGCAGGGCAAGATACAAGATACAAGATACAAGATACAAGATATAAGATTTGTATTGGCCATTTGTAACAAGTACATAGGAATGCTTACTCCCCATTCTGTACTGTAATAAAATAAACAAAGAAAGAGCAGCAAAGTGATGTATGTTTTTTTGTGCAGTGCAGTAACTGTGATGAGTCCAGAAAGTCCAGCAAAGTATGTAATTGTAATGTTAATGACATGTTATGAAAGTGAAGTGGAGTAAAATTAAAATGGCAGCACTCCTAGCAGTTCAGTAGGTCACTGCCTATCCTTAAACCTGGTAGTACTTGTACGTATGCTGCGCAACTGCCGACCAGACGGTAGGGGGGAGAAGAGATGGTGCCCAGGGTGGTTGCAGTCCTTTATGATGGACATGGCCTTCTTCCGACATCTGGTCCTAAAGATCTTCTCAATGCATGGAAGTGCACACCCGATGATCTTCTCAGCTGTCCTCATGACCCTCTGGATGTCTTTCTTGTCCTGTTCAGCGGTGTCTCCGTACCACACGGTGACGCCACCCGTCAGGACGCTCTCTGCGGGGCCACGGTAGAAGTTCACCAGCCACCTCTGGCCTATACCGCTTTTTCTGAGGCACCGCAGTGCATAGAGGCGCTGGTGTGCCTTCTTCAGCATGACCTCCGTATTGCGGGTCCACGCCAGGTCATTGGAAATCTGTAGTCCCAGGATACGGAAGCAGCTGACGACTTCCACCGGTGTCCCGTCCAGGCTGATGGTGGAGTGGGTGCCCCGGTGGCTCCTGAAGTCCACGATGAGCTCCTTGGTCTTGCTGACATTCAGTGCGAGGCTGTTGTCCTCACACCATCGCGTCAGCTGAACCACCTCATCTCTGTTCTCCGTTTCATCGCCCTCGCTTATCAAGCCGATGACTGTGGTGTCGTCTGCAAACTTGATAATCCGATATTGAGGCAGCAGCCTTGGGGTGCTCCGGTGTTGAGTACCAGAGTGGATAAGACGTTGTTCCCAATCTTCACCACTTGAGGCCTGCCCGTCAGGAAGTCCCTAATCCAGTTACAGATGGGGGTGCCCAGACCTAGGTCTCTCAGTTTCAGGACCAACTTGGAGGGAACGATGGTGTTGAACGCCGAGCTGTAGTCGATGAACAGCAGTCTGACGTAGGTGTCCCTCCTGTCTAGGTGCTGCAGGGCTGTTTAGTGCCAGGGAAATGGCGTCATCTACAGACCTGTTTGGTCTGTATGCAAACTGGAGTGGGTCTAGAGATTCAAGGATGGACAAGTTTATATGCAACATTACAAGTTTGTCCAGGCACTTCATGGCTTTGGGTGTTAAAGCCACTGGACGATAATCATTGAGGCATGTTACCTTGGTCTTTTTGGGTAACGGCACAATGGTGGTCGCTTTGAAGCATGCTGGGATGACAGACTGTTGCAGTGATGCGTTGTAGATGTCGGTGAACACAGGAGCCAGCTGGTCAACGCAGGTCTTGAAGACGCGGGATGGTGCCTTCCCTGCCTTCACCCTCCTGAAGGTTCCGCGGACCTCGGACTTGGACAGTTGTAGAACGTAGTCCTCTGGGTGGAAGTTCAAGTTGTTGGTCGGCTCATGGTCCCTTTCAAAGTGAGCAAAAAACTTGTTTAACTCGTCTGGTAGGGTAGGGTCGTTGTTAGTGACTGCCCCTGAGCTCCCCTTGTAGTTGGAGAGGACCCTCAGACCTTGCCACATACGTCTGGTGTCAGGGTAGTGGCGAGGGTGTTAGGGTGTTAGCCTTCAAGCCAGGCCAGAGGTACTGGCTCACCTACTGTACCTGTAGGGCATACTTGTAGAAGATGCCTCTACCTGCTCCTTTACCATATATGTATGTATGCAAAGTAATAATTTATTCTTCTCTTATGAAGGGTATTTCAAGAGATGCTGTTGATTACTATAATCATCTCTATCAACAGCATTGCTGTTGATTGTGTGTCTGCAATGTCACACCGAGTGTGACAGGCCCGGAGGCCTGAATACGTGTTGTGTTGTGTTGTGTTGTGTTGTGTTGTGTTGTTGTGTTGTGTTGTGTTGTTGTGTTGTGTTGTGTTGTGTTGTTGTGTTGTGTTGTTGTGTTGTGTTGTGTTGTGTTGTTGTGTTGGGTTGTGTTGGGTTGTGTTGGGTTGTTGTGTTGGGTTGTGTTGGGTTGTGTTGTGTTGGGTTGGGTTTGTGTTGTGTTGGGTTGGGTTTGGTTGTGTTGGTTTGTGTTGTGTTGGGTTGTTGTGTTGGGTTGGGTTGGGTTGTGTTGTGTTGTGTTGTTGTGTTGGGTTGGGTTGTGTTGGTTTGTGTTGTGTTGGGTTGTTGTGTTGGGTTGGGTTGGGTTGTAGTGTGAACACAGTTTGTCTTGTAAAACAGGTCCCCCAGAACCCAGAGCAAGAGAGAAGAAGTGGAGGATACACTTTTAGTAGTCACCACTGCAAACACATACGTATCTACCCTTCTTATCAATGTGTGTGTGTGTGTGTGTGTGTGTGTGTGTGAGAGTCTGTGTGTGTGTGTGTGTGTGTGTGTGTGTGTGTGTGTCTGTGTGTGTGTGTGTGTGTGTGTATGTGAGAGTCTGTGTGTGTGTGTGTGTGTGTGTGTGTGTGTGTGTGTGTGTGTGTGTGTGTGTGTGTGTGTGTGTGTGTGTGTGTGTCTCAGAACGTGGAGACCCTGAAGACCACGTGCACCATGCTGGAGGAGCAGGTCTTGGAGCTGGAGAGCCTGAACGATGAGCTAATGGAGAAGGAGCGGCAGTGGGAGGCCTGGAGGGCCCAGCTGGAGGAGGAGAAGAGCCAGGCGGAGAGAAGGAGCAGGGATCTGCAGAGGCTGCTGGACACCGAGAAGCAAAACAGGTGAGGCACACACGCATGCACATCCATCCACACACACACACACACACAGTCTTATATAGCACACACACGCAAACAGGTCCTAGCGTGCATGGACATTGTGCAGGCTGAGGGCGGATCAGCGCAGCACTGAGTCCCGGCAGGCGGTGGAACAGGCCGTCAAGGAGCACAGCGCTGAGATCCTGGCCCTGCAGCAGGCCCTCAACGACCAGAAGCTCAAAGCCGAGAGCCTTGCCGACACGGTGAGCCACATGACACTCATCCACACATCAGTCACTTCCTGCGCTGCCTAGCCTGAATCTTCCTGCCTTCCTCCCTCCCATCCTCCCTCCCTCCCTCCCTCCCTCCCTCCCATCCTCCCTCCCTCCCTCCCTCCCTTCCTCCCTCCCATCCTCCCTCCCATCCTCCCTCCCTCCCTCCATCGCTCTTCCAGTTGAATGACCTGGAGAAGAAGCATACCATGCTGGAGATGAACACTCGCAGTCTCCAGCAGAAGCTGGAGAGCGAACGAGACCTGAAACAGAGACTTGTGGACGAGGTGAATTATCCCTCCATCTCTAGCTGGCTGAATGAGCACACTAGCACACCGCTAACGCTAGACAGCTAGACCAGCGCTTCTTAAGCCAATGTACTTCACACATAGTATCACACATGACACACACAAACCTGTATCTGACTGTAAATATACCAAACTAAATCAGTTTGGCTTTAATTAGTTCAACATTTAGTTCAACATCCGAAAGCAAAGCGTATTGTGAGGGAGGCAACACAACAAGCTTAACAAGCTGAAATATGGTGATATTATTATTATTAGTATTATCAGACATTCATGTAGCTGGGCTTGAAAGCAACAGCTGGGCTTCAACAGCTTGAAGCTCAGTGCAAAATACGCTTTTCATTTTCAGCTTTTTGCTCCTTTCCTTCCACATTAACAATAATTCAGATAATTGTGTCTCACAATTGAACACAGTAACACACACAATATTCACGGACGTTCACACAATAAATTCACTCAATCGCTAAAATCAGTTTTATAATGACAACATAAATCATTGGAATGGGTGATGTAATCTTTACAAATCATTGTGTATTTATTGAGTACATAATTTCAGAGGTTTGGGAGATTCAATTTGCTCAAAAAATCTATATTTTTTATATATTTTTATGACAACCATCTGACTCACCATATGACCCCGCCCCTCTCAAAATGATCCCACACAAACCACACATATGACCCCAAATACAAGATCAATGATATGTCTACTGATCCTTTATTCAAAAACCTGTGCAGTAGTTGCTATGCTATGCTATCACCACAGCAAGCTAAGCTGCAGCAGCAGATGGAGGCCCAGACCACCCATATCTTCAGGCTCACCCAGGGCCTCCAGGAAGCCCTGGACCAGACTGACCTGCTGAAGACTGAGAGGACCGACCTGGAGTACCAGCTGGAGAACATCCAGGTACAACTGAACACACACACCCACCCACCCACCCACACACACACACACACACACACACACACACACACACACACACACACACACACACACACACACACACACACACACACACACACACACACACACACACACACACACACACACACACACACACACACACACACACACACACACACACACACACCCACCCACCCACCCACACACACACACACACACACACACACACACACACACACACACACACACACACACACACACACACACACTAACAATCGACTGATGTTCCCAGACTTGCTATAATAACATTTTCAGAATCCCTGAACCCAGGAGAATTGTTACAATAAAGCAATGCATCGCAAAACCTAATGATCCAATGGTTAACTTCAATACAATCAATCGTTTCAGGGAAAAAAAAACACAAACTGTCTTTTTAATTCACCTCCAATATGTTTCCATAGAAACAATTTCATACAACAAGCCCCTCCCCAAACATTTACCTTTTGAAACCTTGCCAACTTCTTAATGGGATGATCTATATGTGTATAGACGCTATATCTATATACTTGAGGCAATGTCACACACATTGTGTGTGTGTGTGTGTGAGTATATGAGTGTGTGTGTGTGTATGTGAGAGCATATGGGTGTGTGTGTGTGTGTGTGTGAGAGTATATGAGGGTGTGTGAGTATAAGAGTGTGAGTGTGTGTGTGAGATCAATGGTCCACACTGAGAGGGTATTCACGGCGGTAGTGATGTTCCTCAGCTCCACCTGCAGGCTGCTTACGCCCATGAGAAGGTGAAGCTGGAGGGCACCATCACGCAGCAGACCAAGCTCATCGACTTCCTGCAGGCCCGCGTCGATCACGGCGGCTCCAAGAAGAAGAAGGTCAGGAGGGTGGAGGTTAAGGCCTCCTCTCTAATCATGGTGCAAGTGAAGTACAGTGCAAGGAGCTCAACCTTTAAGGTTGGCAAGGCTTAACCTTGCCAACGGGGGACCTAAAGGGACCCTATTATACCGCCAGGTGTGAGGGGGATTAGCTATTACTGGCCATTTCGAATCTAAATCTGGAGGATTAAATCCTCTTTATTGTACACACACAGTGAAATGTGTTCCTCTGCATTAACCCATCCTAGTATTAGGAGCAGTGGGCAGCTATTGTATATACAGCTGCCCAGGGAGCAGTGTAGGGGTCTGGTGCCTTGCTCAAGGGCACCTCGGCAGTGCCCAGGAGGCAATCTGGCATCTTTTTCCAAGTAACAGTTCTCACTCCGTAAGCCAAATCACAAGAGACTGAGCTACTGCCGCCCCTAGATCAGTCTACCAGTTGGTATGGTCCACTGGGTAGGCTGGTGGACTGATCTATCCATCATAGATCTGGATAGACACTCCCACTGTGTAACAATGACAATTCAGACTTCCACTGTACGTCACTTGCACTTGATTAGAATAGGCTTGATAATACATCTTTTGTCGTCTCTCTAGAATAGATAAATAAATTCATCCTGTTTGTTTGAGGTTGTGTTTGATCATGTTTAATACTGTTGGCTGCAGCTAGTTACATGTGAATGATATGAAATGTCATATACAAAACATTTTGTTCAATGCATTAAATATTGTGTGTGCACTCGTGTATTGTGTGTGTATGTATGTATGTATGTATGTATGTATGTATGTATGTATGTGTGTGTGTGTGTGTGTGTGTGTGTGTGTGTGTGTGTGTGTGTGTGTGTGTGTGTGTGTGTGTGTGTGTGTGTGTGTGTGTGTGTGTGTGTGTGTGTGTGTGCGTGCGTGCGTGCGTGCGTGCGTGCGTGTCTCAGGGTCTGTTCGGTGGTCGTCGTCGGGAGGATCTTCTGGCTGCCATGGCAACCCAGTCCCAGTCCCTGGGCGGGGCCCCGGTTCCCGGGGGGCCCCCTGTCCAGCCGGTGCCCCTGCAGTACAGTGACATGAAGGTGGCCCTGGAGAAAGAGCGCTCTCGCTCCTCAGACCTGGAGGACGCCATGCAGAAGATGAGGGCAGAGCTGCGCTCGCTCAGAGAGGAAGGTGAGACCGAACCTGCCTGGGGACCGTACCACCACCACCACCACCGCTTGTAGTCCACAAGCAAGTACAGATGCTTGTTGAGTTGTTTTTATGTATTTTGTTTTCATGTATTTTGTGTTTTTTTTGCTTTTATTAAATCTTTTAGCTTTTTCATTCTATCCAAGTTCACTAGACAACGGAAGGTATTACAGATATGTCCGCTTTTTGAGAGAGAGAGAGCACTGCGGCCGTTGTTCACACTATATCCCTAATGCAGATAGATATAGATAAAGTTGAAGATTGGCTAAGGGAAAAAGTCTCTGGTACATCATAGTTATATATATATATATATATATATAAGATGTATGTGTTTCCCTCACATTAAAGTATTGTGAATTTACATGTATGACACAGACATGTACAAACCATGGTGCGTCATTAAGTCCCCTGAGCTAACGGCCAACCCACCAATCAAACACCACCTCCCCTCACCTCCACCCACCTCCACCCACCTCCCCCCACCTCCACCCTCCTCCCCCCACCTCCACAGCTCTGCAGTACAAGGCCCTGGATCACGGCAGCCAAGCCCCAGCGCCGTCCGCCCGGCAACACATGATGATGTCGTCCATGGTGAAGTCCCCCGAGCACCAGCCGGGCCCCAGCAGCCTGGCGCCCGCCAGCTCTGCACGCAGGAAGGAGACCGCCACACCTGAGGGTGAGGGACACGTATGACGGGGGGACGGACAGGGCGAGGGGATGGGGGGTGGATGGGGGCGTGCTGTCCACCCCACAAACACACAAATGAGAAAAAGACCCACGGCCCCGAGGGTGTCCTGTAAGACTCTCACTCTCTCTCTCTCTCGCTCACTGCCTTTCTCTCTTGCGCCACTTTCAGAAAGAAGGAGGGTCACTTTTGAAAGTAAGTCCAAGTCCAAACTTTTGGTGCTTTGGTCCACCATTTGTTCACCTATCCTCTCTCTTCTGTACCTCATCTGTAGCTTCTTCAAAATGAAAGGCCAGATTTTAAAAAGCTCTGCACTCAAAAGCAACAGCACACACACACACACTGCTGTCACACACAGACACACACTGCCCCGTCACACACAAACACACACTGCCCCGTCACACACAAACACACACTGCCCCGTCACACACAGCCGACACACACTACCCCGTCACACACAACACACACTGCCCCATCACACACAAACACACACTGCCCCGTCACACACAACACACACTGCCCCGTCACACACAAACACACACTGCCCCGTCACACACAAACACACACACTGCCCCGTCACACACAACACACTGCCCCTTCACACACACACACACTGCCCCTTCACACACACACACACACTGCCCCGTCACACACAACACACACACACTGGCCCGTCACACAGCAGACACACGGTTGTGTCACACAGCCGACACACAGTCGTGACCTCTAAGCCACGGCTGTTGTCCTGTAAAATCATCTTGTTTTCAGTGCAGAGACTTTAGAAATCTGAAGCGGTGGCTTTGTTTTAATTCCTGTTTGCTCTAGAAAGCTGATTGGCAGATTAGCTGCTCTTAGCTGAACCCACCTCACCAAACCTCAGCAAACACCTCACACCCTCAACCCCATGGCACACTAACAGCTGTGTGTATGGAACACACTCTAAACCACCTAATATACAGACCGATTGGTTGCATGAGTCATGCCTTAAAATGTAGCATCCAGTCGAATGTCTTCACCAACCCTAACCCTAACCCTAACCCTAACCCTAACCCAGGTTTCTCGAGGTATTGGATATTATCTGAAACAACTTTCGTTGACACATAGGACACTAACAGAGTTGCCTGGTTACCGTACCCTTCGCCCAGGCACACATAGCTTGTGTTTTTGACTGGATAATACCTTTTATGTGCAACAGCAGTTTAAATATGTTTTCAATTTATTTATGACATAACATGTTTTTGCTTTTGCCTCTTCCTGAACATCTAAATGGATTTTCCTTTTTATTAGCTTGAGTTCATCCATTGGTCATCGGCGATTTTTTTGGGAATGACAAAAAAAGATTCCGCCGACCAGCACGTCTCTGGTTGGTCGGTCAGAGCTCATCCAGATCACCTCTCACCGTTTGACCCCGCCCCCGACCCCTGACCCCTGACCTTCACCACCTCCCCCCCCACCAAACACACCATCACCTCTATTCAGAGTACAGCCGTCGCATGAAGGACAGCCAGCGGGAGCGGGGGCACCACAGCACGCCCCACCGCTTCACCGTGGGCCTCAACATGAGGGCTGCCAAGTGCACCGTGTGCCTGGACACGGTGCACTTCGGACGGCAGGCCGCCACCTGCCTCGGTAGGCTACCCCCCCCTTCTGTGTGATCTGATTGGTGGAGATCGTGCGTGTGTGTGTGTGTGTGTGTGTAGAGGTGTGTGTGTAGAGGTGTGTGAGTGTGCGTGTGTGGGTGTGTGTGTGTGTTTGTAGAGGTGTGTGTGTAGAGGTGTGTGTGGGTATGCGTGCGTGGGTGTGTGTGTATGTGTAGAGCGAGGTGTGTGTGTGTGTGTGTGTGTATGTAGAGGTGTGTGTGTGTGTGTGTATGTAGAGGTGTGTGTGTGAACCAGGGTGTGTGTGTGTGCCGAGGCCTGTGTGTGTGTGTTCCGAGGTGTGTGTGTGTGTTAGTGTGTAGAAGGGTATAGAGGTGTGTGTCTGTGTGTGTCTGTGTGTAGGACTCAGCTCCACCTCCGTATACCCCACATATAACAAAACAGCATAATCCATGCATGTAGCATCCATGCAGAGGAGCCCGTCAATATGGTTTAGATTTACTTTTAATCCGTTCTCAAATGAAGCCGAGTAAACCAATCTGTGATTGTAGCTTCATCTCACTGACTTCACAACTCACACAAATCTATCTCTCTCCACTGCTTGTTTGTCTTCAGACTCAAAGTCTTTCCAATCAATATGTACAAGATAGATGAGGCCTTCTCCCCCCCCCCCCGCTCTGTTCTCTCTCTCTCCCAGAATGCCACGCCCTGTGCCACCCTAAATGCTCCCCGTGTCTGGCGGCCACGTGCGGCCTGCCCACAGACTGCGGCCTGCACCTGGCCGACGGCCGGGACAAGGGCAGCTCCCCCGGCCAGCAGGGCAAAGAGGTCCACCTGGAGGGCTGGATGAAGCAGCCCAGGTGAGATGGCAGAGGCCGCCGCTGGGTCAAGCTGGCGCCTGGAAATCGTTTGAATGTAAAACTTGTGTCTCCGTTAACCTATGGATCTCATTTCTATTAAATGTGGTGCATATTGTTGACAGCTGGTTGTGCTTTTCTTTAGCTTTTTTGCCTTTTTCTATTTGTATTATGTGCTGTTATATGTTATTATACATTGTTTTTGCAGTGCCTTTCTTTTCTAATTGATGTTAGGTAGTTGACATGAGCTTTGACTAGTTTGACGAACTACATGCTTGTGTTCCCAGGAGCGGCAAGCGAGGCCAGGGCTGGGAGAGGAAGTTCTGCATCCTGGACGGCACTAAAGTGTCTGTCTACGAGGTGGAGCCCAGAGAAGGTTGGCTCTCGACATTAAACATCTAAACACCAGCGACATTCCGATTCTATACGCCATCATTCAGATGTAAACGACTATGGTGTGTGTGTGAATTTGTGTGTGTGTATTTCAGAGTCAGTGAAACCCCTGGAGGAGTTTGAACTGTGTCCCTCTGATGGAGAGGTGATGGTGCATGGGGCTGTTGGAGCTTCGGAGTTACCGAACATCTGCAAGTCAGGTAGCTGTAATGCACCAATGAACTACAAGTCAGGTAGCTGTAATGCACCAATGAACTACAAGTCAGGTAGCTGTCATGCACCAATGAACTACAAGTCAGGTAGCTGTAATGCACTAATGAACTACAAGCCAGGTAGCTGTAATGCACCAATGAACTACAAGTCAGGTAGCTGTAATGCACCAATGAACTACAAGTCAGGTAGCTGTAATGCACTAATGAACTACAAGCCAGGTAGCTGTAATGCACCAATGAATTACAAGTCAGGTAGCTGTAATGCACTAATGAACTACAAGTCAGGTAGCTGTAATGCACCAATGAACTACAAGTCAGGTAGCTGTAATGCACTAATGAACTACAAGTCAGGTAGCTGTAATGCACCAATGAACTAAAAGTCAGGTAGCTGTAATGCACTAATGCACTACAAGTCAGGTAGCTGTAATGCACCAATGAACTACAAGTCAGGTAGCTGTAATGCACCAATGAACTACAAGTCAGGTAGCTGTAATGCACCAATGAACTACAAGTCAGGTAGCTGTAATGCATCAATAAACTACAAGTCAGGTAGCTGTAATGCACTAATGAACTACAAGCCAGGTAGCTGTAATGCACCAATGAACTACAAGTCAGGTAGCTGTAATGCACTAATGAACTACAAGTCAGGTAGCTGTAATGCACTAATGAACTACAAGCCAGGTAGCTGTAATGCACCAATGAACTACAAGTCAGGTAGCTGTAATGCACTAATGAACTACAAGTCAGGTAGCTGTAATGCACCAATGAACTACAAGTCAGGTAGCTGTAATGCACTAATGAACTACAAGTCAGGTAGCTGTAATGCACCAATGAACTAAAAGTCAGGTAGCTGTAATGCACTAATGCACTACAAGTCAGGTAGCTGTAATGCACCAATGAACTACAAGTCAGGTAGCTGTAATGCACCAATGAACTAAAAGTCAGGTAGCTGTAATGCACTAATGCACTACAAGTCAGGTAGCTGTAATGCACCAATGAACTACAAGTCAGGTAGCTGTAATGCACCAATGAACTACAAGTCAGGTAGCTGTAATGCACCAATGAACTACAAGTCAGGTAGCTGTAATGCATCAATGAACTACAAGTCAGGTAGCTGTAATGCACTAATGAACTACAAGCCAGGTAGCTGTAATGCACCAATGAACTACAAGTCAGGTAGCTGTAATGCACTAATGAACTACAAGTCAGGTAGTTCCTACACTAATGACCTACAAGTCACGTAGCTCACACATTAATGAACTACAAGTAAGATAGCTCATCCACTAATGAACCAAAAATCAGGTAGCTCTTATACACTAATGAACTACAAGTCAGGTAGCTCATACACTAATAAACTACAAGTAAGGTAGCTCATACACTAATGTACCTCAAGTCAGGTAGCTATAATACACTAATAAAGTACAAGTCAGGTGGTTCATACACAAATGTACCTCAAGTCAGTAAGCTCTAATACAGTAATAAACTACAAGTCAGGTAGCTCATACACTATTAAACTTCAAGTCATGTAGCTATTTTACACTTATAAACTACAAGTCAGATGCACATCTCTAATACACTAATAAACTACTAAGTCAGGTACCCGGCTCCAATGTGCGAACAATAAACTGCGATGAGGTCGTAACGCACTCCCTGGTTCCGTTCCGTGTGCACTAGATGTGTCCTACGTGCTGAAGCTGGAGTCCTACTCCCACTCTCCGTGCTGGATGGGGCAGAGCCTCTACTTCATGGCTCCCAGCTTCCCCGACAAGCAGCGCTGGGTGGCCGTCCTGGACTCCATGGTGGGCGGCGGCCGCAGCTCCCGGGAGAAGGCGGAGTCTGACGCCGTGAGTATCTCCCGCGTGTGTGGGACTGTCTGTGTGTGTGTGGTGGGGGACGTCATGGGAACTATTAAGGCCATCTGCATCACGGGCGCCTGCTTATTGGAATTATAAAGGAGTAGTTAATCGGTGTGTTTGTGTGTGTGTGTGTGTGTGTGTGTGTGTGTGTGTGTGTGTGTGTGTGTGTGTGTGTGTGTGTGTGTGTGTGTTTGTGTGTGTGTTTGTGTGTGTGTGTGTGTGTGTGTTGTATGTGTGACACAGAGATTGTCTTTCCTTAATGGGGAAGAGTATTCATGGAAAAAAACTAATTGGTGGTTTGTTTGTGTTTAATTATCACTTCCAGTGATCTATTATATCTAATTATGCTTTATGGATAGTTCCCACCCTCATTGTCCATATTCTCTCTCTCTCTCTCTCTCTCTCTCTCTCTCTCTCTCTCTCTCTCTCTCTCTCTCTCTCTCTCTCTCTCTCTCTCTCTCTCTCTCTCTCTCTCTCTCTCTCTCTCTCTCTCTCTCTCTCTCTCTCTCTCTCTCTCTCTCTCTCTCACTCATGTCTTGCTTTTCCATCACACCACGCTGTGTCTCGTGGGTGCGCATGTTTTGTTGCTTTGCTCCGTTCTGTCCACGGAGTTTCATACCATCTCATAGGCTGCAGTGTCCAGGAAACTAAGATTTCTGTCTCCCCTGGTCCAGGTGAAGACTGAGACAGAGAGAG